>CAUYQV010086181.1:0-56122 GCA_963574575.1 Galagoides demidoff
TTTTTTGAGACAGAACCTCAAGCTATCCCCCTGGGTAGAGTGCCATGGCATCACAGCTCACAGCAACCTCCAACTCCTGGGTTCAAGCGAGTCTCCTGCCTCAGCCTCCCAAGTAGCTGGGACCACAGGCGCCCGCCACAACGCCCAGCCATTTTTTGGTTGCAGCCATCATTGTTGTTTGGCGGCCCTGGCTGGATTCAAACCCGCCACTTTAGGTATACATGGCTGGCGCCTTAGTGGATTGAGCCACAGGTGCAGAACCAGGAATTTCCATTTTAATACAATAGTTACTGAAACTTTCCCAAGGATTTATGTAGGGACTAGAACATTCCTTCTAATAGTTTCTTCCTATCTTTTATTTTTTTCTCTTTGGCTCAAGACCTGGGCTCCAGTTATTTTGATTTTTTTTTTTTTGTCTCTCTTGCTGCGCACACTTACATAATTTGATCTTGCAGATAAATTTAACATTGGTACTTAAGAAATGGTCGCCTGACTCTGAGGATATGATAGATGTGGTGAGTATTAATGTATATGTGTACTTAATACAATCCATTCTTGAAATATTTCTATGATTTATATTATGTTTTTAAGATTGATATGATTCCCTTAATTATATCTAGTCAATATACACAAGTCATTTATAATCATGGGGTTGCAACTCGAATTTAAGAATTATGAAATTTTGGGGGATACGTATCTAGCACTAAATGCAATGAATTCATTTTGCCAAAGCATATAGAACCCTGGGAGGCTAAGGAGCTTGCTCTGTATTTCTAGTCAGAGATAGAATTTGATACAAAAGCAACTTTAATAGTTTACTAAGAAGAGTGTTCTTCAACTCCATCCAGGTAAATACAAAAGATGCAAAGTCTTCATCTTTTTTCATGGCTGAATGAAAAGAAAAGAAATTCAACTCCATCCAGGTAAATACAAAAGATGTAAAGATCTTTTTTCATGGCTTCATAGCATTTCATGGCCTACATCTGCCATAGTTTATTAATCCAATGTACACAATACTAATATGAAACCAATAGATAAACAACTACACCCCCACATGAGAGAAAAACACAATTAAATTCTAGTTGGAGTTTGGAAGGAGGAAGAAAGGGGAGAGGGGAAGAGGAAGGTGGACTGGTGTGCTCTCATGTAATGGGTACAATGTCAGGGTATATAGCACACCACTGGGTGAAGGGCTCAACTATAACTTGAACTTTACCTAACCAATGGAAGCAACGTAACCCAATCATTTGTACCTTCATATTAATCTAAAATTAATAAAAATTAAAATAAAATTTAAAAGAAAACAAAAACCAACAGCAAGTTTAAGATATTTGTAGTATATCATACTCTGTCACTCTTACATGTTGGTCTAATACTTCATTGAATACAAACAAGGTACATCTTTAAAAATATAGAACTCACATACATATGTTACATATAACATATACATATATACTTCTGTAACAATAAATGTGCAAGTCAATAAATAAATTTTGGCTTCACAATTGTTAATAGCCAAAATTCCCCATAAGAATTCTGAACATTTTTATATTGCTTAATGCTTGAATGAAGGCCAGTGACTGTGTTCTTACAAATTAAAAACAATCCCAAGGTATTACAAGTACTGAAATACTAGGCATAGCGCTTGTCATAGCATATAATATATCCCATCATACCTTTAATTTATGAGCACCAAAGGACCTCGTTCCACTACTCCATGGCATCTCTTGTTTCCCACTCTACCTAAAATTATTTCCATTCCAGTTTTATTTTTTTATTTGTTCATTTGTTTGTCATAAATAAAACTATTTTCTAAAAATATTAATTCCATTAACATTTGGGTGGTTGTTATGGGTTAAAGTGCATCTCTTTAAAATGCATAGGTTGAAATTCTAAAACTCAGTACCTTAAATTTGACTGTATTGGGGGATGGAGTGTTTAAAGAGGTAATTACATAAAAACAGACCATCTGGGTGGCCCCTAATCCATTATGAGTGACGTCCCTATAGGAAGAGAAATTAGGACACAAACAGGCACAGAGGGAACCAAGTGGAGACAGGGTGAACATAGCCATCTTCAGGCTGAGGATTAAGGCCCACACACAAGCCAGTGCTGAGTAGACACCTGGGCTTACACTTTCACACTCTAGAGCAGCGAGGAAATACATTTCCATTTGAGTCACTCAATGGTGTTTTGGTATGACAGCCCTAACAAACTAATGCAATAATGTTGCAAAAATAAAAGTTCGATGTACTGGAAAATACATTACTTTTGGTGAAAATAAGGACAAGTTCATATTTTTGCTTATCATCTCCACCACGTCATTTAAAATGACCTGTCCCTCCCATGTTTTGTTCATGCCGCCATTTTTTCCTGCTATATGACTGCATGCAGAGGCAGTTAGATTCTGTAGCAAAGTGAAAAATGTAAAAGACAGTAATGCCCAACACCATTTTGTCAATCTGAAGGAATCTTACCTATTAATCTTTTTCTGAGGCCATGCATCATTCCATAGCAAAGTATGCTGCTAATGCAAACCCAAAAGTTGCCTTAATTTTTCTCTTCAGTACGGTTCTGGTATCATCAGTTTTTTTAAAGGTAATTACATAAATATGTCCCTAACATATTATAATGCAAACTATTACACTTTGTGAATATTGTAATACAGGTCAAAGAGATGGAAGAAAGGTAAAGTTGGAATTAAGAAAACAGGCTCAGTAGCCATTCCTGATAGAAAGTAGCCATTCCTGGCCAGTCAAGGGGGCTCCAGCCTGCAATCCTAGCATTCTGGCAGGTGGAGCCAAGTGGATAGCCCGAGTTCATGAGACCAGCCTGAGCCAGAGCAAGACCTCGTCTCTAAAAATAACCGGGTGTTGTGGTGCCGCCTGTAGTCCCAGCTACTGGGAAGGCGACGCAAGAGGATCACTTAAGCCCAAGATGCTACAGCTCCCGAGCAAGAGTGACAAAGTGAGACTCTGTCTCAAAAAAGAAAGAAAGAAAGAAAGAAGGAAGAAAGGAAGGAAGAGAAAGGAAAAAGGGAAAGAAAAGGAGATTATGCAACTGGGAGACACCCCAAAAGGGATGGGAAATGCAGATTCTAATGGTCCCATTGCCATAAAATAATCGGAAGTCAGATAACTTTAAAGTATGCATTTACATATGACTAGTTATGAATATAATTTTTCTATATTAGCCATATTTCTACCTGTTTTCCCATGTTGAATTTTTTTACTTCATGACCTTGCATATAATAATTATATTCACACATATTTTATAAATCCAGCTAGATATTGACATCCTCAGGATGGATTTCTAGGTAACCAATTTTTTCCTGCATGTAGTGTCAAGATTTCAGGAGTCACTTTCACGGTCGTAATATTGTGAAATCATACTACCTTGTAATTCATTTCTATCTGTTTTATGTGTAGTTCTAGAGAGTGGACAAACTACTGGAAAGTAACGTATGTAAGGATAGTTTACCAATATGCTTATAAAATCTGATTTTTCTTAGAAATTGGCATCAGATTAAAAAGTTCCTTACATGGCAGTTGTAAAGGACCATACATATTAGAATCATGGAAGGCGAGAGAGCAAAGAGATAACTCTGAGCTCCAATCTAATGATAGTGTTACTAAGTTAAAATCCACATTAGTGAACCTAATCAGTCTGCTACCCGAATTTAAATTTGTGTTCATTTTATGATTTAGTCATTGGTTTGAACTTTACAAAGTCCCTGATTTTTATTTGTTTACTAATGTACAATAAATACTTTAGATATGTTATAAATCCATCCTGTATCATTTTGATATATACTGTATTATCTTCATTGCTCATTTAAGAATCACTAGATCACAAGAAACTCTGAGAAACTCTGTAATGAATTTCTCTTCCCGTGTTTAAATTAATGACACTTTATTTTCCCCTGAAATGTCCATCCAATCGCAATTTACAAATTTTATCTAGGATTAGAGAAGCTTACATGATCTACAGAGTTTTCAAAACCAATTTTCCACACACCAAAACAATATTAAATAAAACAAATATTTATTTTCATAGGGAATTTGAGTCCTGAGGCCTCTCTTTATAAAGAGAGAGATTTTTTTCCTGTTTTAAAATTTTTTAAAATTTTATTTTTTGGAAAAAAAGTAGCATGTGAATGAACATCTTTCATATGAACTCATGTTAAGATCAAACCTTGCTGTTAAAATCCAGGACTTACAGATTGAATTTGATATTGCCATTTTTATTTCAATTTTCTGTAAGGGCAGGAAAAAAAACAAATGTTTCGGCATACAGTTTTTTAAAAGAAAAAGAAAAACCTTGGATTACAAGAAGATGGAGTTCAGAAACTGTTCTTCTTTATTTTCTCGAAAAGAAGGAGGAGAGTCAGCATGTTGCTATTGCTCCTTGACATGAAAGCAGCGTCTTTGTTTTATGCCTTCTTTCTCTCTGACTCCTGCAATGCCATCACAGCAGAGTGCACTGTACACCACTGTAAATGATAAGAGTTTCAATAGGCACTTTAGTGGAATTAAGAAAAATCTAACACTCTTCCACCGTGATGCCACAGAGCTATCTTCATTCTAGGTTGTCATGTCAGTAAATTGTATTTAATAGGCCTGAGCTTGTCTCAGTGTGATTCTGAAAACAAAACAAAACATAACGAAGCAAGTACATATTATAGGATTTATCTTGTGTTGACAGAATAAACCAAAACTGACAATGTGATAAATATAGCAACTTGCTAGAAACCAGATAATCAAAGAAATCTCGTCCCTATAAAGCTTGGATCTCTGTGTGTGTGTCCGTGTGTGCGCGTGTGTGATTCTATTTGTATTTCTTTTTCTTTCTCTTTTTTTCACACTCCTCCTTTTGGTTGTGTTGCAGCCTTCACGCCTCTCCTAAGTGACTTTATCAGGGTTATAACTCTCTTCTTCACCAAACATGTCGGCCAAGACTTTAAAGCGGGGTCCCCAGTCAGTCAGGTAGTCGTAGTCCTGGTCGGCTTCTGTGGTGACAGAGTCGATGGAGCTGAGGGACTCGGCCACCGACCCAGTTCCTTCGTAAGCATAAGTGGCCAGAGAGTCGTAGGGAGGGGCAGTGGGGTCCACATCGTTCTCCTGCAGCCTTTGAGTAATGAAATCTCTGATGTCTGTGTTATCCTCCATGGGTGGTCTCTGACGAGGTAAACAGAGAGAGTCTGGTTTTATATCCCTGCGAATTTTGTTTTCTTCAATCACTTTTGGGTTTCTCAGGGCCCCGATGTCAAAGGCCTGGGTGTCCTCCTCCCCGCCGCCTTCATCATCATAGTGGATGACGTTGTCCCGGATGTCTTCCTTAGACGTCATCAGAGTGTCCTTCTTCTTTTGCCTTCTCAGGGCCACATACAGCACAACTATGGCTGGAACAAGACAAAAGTTACAATTTCAGAAGAGAAAGTAGATACTCTGGCTCCTATCTCTTAATGAAAATTATGATCAATCAGGGCTGGCTGAGTTTCATTTATGGTCTTCTTGTATATAATCAATAGGCTCGTATATAAGTTTACATTTGGTCATTGTCCAAAGCCAACTTCGTTTTGAAATTATAACTAACAAGAAGCTATAGCCAGGTGACTCACAAAGTCAAACATTTGTGTCCTTATATCATGTATTCAATTTTTTTAGAATCAGATTAAACAGTACTCTGCAACATACTTAAAGAAGGAAATAATAGGTGCTCTCACCATAGAGAGAGCTCCAAGGGTTGATATAGCTAAATTATTATCATTTAAACTTATAGAATATTACCCTCTATAAGTAATACATTGATATCATGCATAGTTAATTTCCCAATTGTAACATTTCAAATATAGGTTAAAATTATGTTTCTAATAAAATAAACACAATTCTTCACTATTAAAATAATGTTCAAAAGCAATAAATGAGAAATAGTTGTAGGCTGGGGCGGCACCTGTCACTCAAAGGGGTAGGGCGTTGGCCCCATATGCCAGAGGGGGCAGATTCAAATCTAGCCCTGGCCAAAAAAAAGCTGCAAAAAATAAAATAAAAATAAAGAAATAGATGTAGGAAGGAAAAAGGAAGAAAGGAAAATATAAAACATAAGGGCCTAAGTGTTATGAATTTTATAGGTTAAAACCTCTAATTACTTCAACCTGTGTCCTGCCATTTTGAGATCCTTTCCAAATCAAATGTATAATGCTCAGATTACCTTCATGAAACATAACATTTGAAATAGTTAACTGATACACTGTTGTTTTGAAATCTCTGTTTCCAGTTAATTTAAAGCATCAGTGGTGTTCACCCTATGGGTGAAGGGGCTCAGATATAAACAAGTCAGCGCTCAGCTTTGCACCTCATTATAACCCTCTGCTCTGAGCAGTGACGCTAAGATTGCCACCAAAATGGAGAAGATTTGCCCCAGCAGACTGTAGAAGACCCAGGTCATAGGATTAAAAAATACAGAACGCATGATGGTGAAAATCAGTTATTCCCTCTTACTCCAGAATTAAAGTTGGCCTAGTTGGAGGGTTGGTGAGCACCTATGTGACAGGTGGGGATACCTAGATGCTAAAGAATATGGCAGGAGGGAGGAAACCTCAGTAAAGCTTCTGAGCAGTAGGCCTCTGGGAATCTCAGGACTAAAGAGATGCAGGGATCACGGGAGGGGCTGCAGGCTTCACGAAGAAAGGCTGTGATTAAACTGCCTTTAGTGTTGTCATGGCTGAGAAAGCCACTATTGAGATGTATCTAAGTGTCACCTAACAGAGACCAGAGTGCCACAAGTCTCCTGTGCTTTCCTTTACCTCGGAAAAGGTGGGAGAATGACTGAGAACCAGCTGGAGGAGTTACAGGAATTTGAGATTGGTCACAGAGGTGAAAGGACAGATAGATTTTTAAGCAAACTTGGTGAGTAACAAAGCGCACTAGTATCTACTCTTGTACATCAGCAAATTCATGACATGGAGACCAGTGTGGGGGCACTGTGGACGTTCAGGAGTTTGTGGATGAACGAGTGGCAGGTGGCAGTGACGGTACTGGGACCTGAGAAGCTTATCTATGTTGTAGGAGGCTAATGAGGTCAAAGGAGAAGGCCCAGAACTTAGGAAGGCCTGCTAGGTTGATACTGTCAACCTACAAAAACAGAAAGTCTTCCTAAAAGAAAAGGTATCTGTCTGGGAATACAGCATTGTAACGCTAGCACACACCCACATACAATATGTGCATTTTCAGGGAGGTGGAGGAAGATGAAGGTTTTTAAAGGAAAAATGTGAGGATGATTACATAATTATTTTGAAATAATTATTGTTGGCTAAAGATCAGTAAGAAGAGGGATGCAAGTGTGAGGGTAGACAGGCAGCTGCGGGCAGATGTCTTCCTGACTCACTCTGTGTGAGGTGGGGAAGGCCTTTGTACAGGCTTGTGCACGGTCTTTTCTGTCGTCAGGAATGCAAGTGGAAGAACTCTTCCCAGGGCCTGTCTCTGGCTCTATTTGTCAAAGGTTTCCTGATATTCCTGACTCTATTTTAGTTGTGCTAACTTTAACGTAGAAATACCTTGAAACTCAGATATCCACAAGAGAAGAGTATGGGAAACACTTGAAGTTAAATGCCTAATTGATCATGCTTAATTTCACAAGTGAAAATGTCATTTTTGAATATGCCCTTGTAAGGTTTATATCAGCACAAACAGGGATGATTTATTATTAATTGCAAAGGATCATATATTATAATTTTCAGGATATTAAAAATACTTTATTCTGTATGCCAAAGTTACGTGGACTTAACACCTATGCCATGCAAATTGCACTAGAACTTCACTCTCCAAGCCAGTGTGAGCATTTGACTCAGGAAGGTTCCCCACAAAGCAGTCTACGCATGTGCAATATAATGCCTTCCTCCAGCCTTTACGTCGGAATCATTTAAAAATATATTATTTTATATCCTAGAGATAAAGTCAGGTGTCCGTATTTGTCAGTTTATCTTTGCTCACAGAATAATATGCATCTATTAACTGATTCCACACTGCCCCGCTGCATACCTGCTGTAATTCACATTTGAAGGAATGGCTGACAAAGTAAAATCCCTTTCTACTTTTGTGAATTAATGAGTGAAATGGAGAAGCAGAACGGAGTTGATGGCAGAGGAAAACCCCTGAAGTAGGTTTACATTCACTCCCACAGAGACATCATGGAATACATTTGCCACAATCTTCTGTTGCAGTGCTTCCAGATATTTCTGTCTATTCTGTTCTAGTGGGAATGGTTAGAATTTTGATGTGAGGAGAAGCAAGAAAGGTGGTAAAGGAATTACTTCTGCCTGGCGGCTTAAACAGAAAGTAACACAAATGTGGAGATTCCTTCATATTCTCGTTCTTTCTGTCCTTTCTTTTTCCCTTTCTCTACTAAACCAGAACTTGAGAAATATCATTCATCTAGCATATTTTTTTGAAGATTACATTATCTCTTATTAGACAACTGTAATTACTAGGGCGTAAGGTGATTTGGGAAGCCATTGTTGTAAATGGATATTTATTACAGAGAATTTCACTGTCACAAGGGTCACACACTGTCATTAGTTTAAAATCCCCCAGGTCTTGAACATATTTTACATTTTCGGTGATGTTATTCATTCTATTTATTCCCAGTAAAATATATCTAGGAGGCATGAAATATAATTTTAATCACATATTAATTTAAGATAGATCTATTATTTTCTGTCCAGATGTGACATGTTAATGAAGAAAAACTGGTTTACGTGATGAACTGGATACAGAGATAAATGGGAAGGAGAGAAACACAGAGAAAGAGAGAGAGAGATTATGATTAATACTGAAACCAACCTAAGAGGATCACAATGCATAGTAGGATTGCAATCAAAGCCCCAGTGCTGAGTCCTACAGGTAGAAAAATTGCTTCCACATTACAAGAGAGGATGGTACCATCAGAGTCACATCTACAAACTCGAATAGTCATGGTGTTTGTGCTGCTCTGGACAGGGTAACTGCTGTCTTCTATTACAACAGGGAGTAAATACAACTCCTGCTGCCTGCGGCTGTATCCATTCCTTCTGGTTTCAATTCCAGCTGTGTTGTCTAAAAAACATGACATTTATGATAACATGGTTACTATGAGCTTCACTTCAAATCCTAATGCTGACATCCACTAAATGGTAGAAGGCACTCTTCTTTAATCAGAAAAGTGCATTCTTGTTTTAATTCTTTCTTTTATCATCATGAAAGCTGCCAAAACATAATCAAAATAATCATTGGGAAAAGATGAAGCATTAATCTTGTCTGGTGTAAAAATTAAATTTTCTATTCAGAAAGATTATGGAATGATTTATAAGACTGTGTGTATTATATTGAATTATTTTTTTCTGACATCAAAATAGCATTGCAAAAATTCTTTTATGGAAGTATTCATACAAAAAAAAAGAGCAAAGACTGCAAAGTATGACTGTAAAGTATCTTACAGAAAAACCTATGCTTCAAAACAGACTAAAAGTCATTGACTATTTCAGATTAAAACACTTTTCGGTTGATATATTGTGTATGTATATATGTTTATATATGTTATATAGACATTTACATGAATAAAAAGACTTTAAATGTTGCACATCTGGAGTAAGACATATGGAAAGAAAAGTAAACTATGTTAAAAACATCAAGATTCGAACAAATTTTAAACACCACGCATTACAGCCATCACTGCTTTAATGTAATTATAAAGTTAATTCATTGTGATTCTGATTAAATCAATAATATTTACTTGCAATAATTTAAAGCAATGCAAATTTCTGTTTTCATTTTGTTTTTCTTGACACAGAGTCTTGATCTGTCACCCAGGCTGGAGTACGGGTCCAGCATCACAGCTCACTGGAACCTCCAACTGCTGGGTTCAAGCAGCCCTCCTGCCTCAGCTTCCAGAGCAGCTTGGACTAATTTTTGATTTTTTTGAAAAATGGGGTCTTTCTATATTGCTCAAGCTGCTCTCAAACTTCTGGTCTCCAGCAGTCCTTCCATCTTGGCCTCCCAAAGTCCTGGGACTGTGGGGGTGAGCACCTGTGCCTGCTCTAAGACTGTTCTTCTGCATACATTTGTTATTTACTCATTTTATTTTTATACAAAGAAGCAGAAATTTGCTTTTATTTACCAATTAGTTACTACTTGATAATAATATTTCTCTCTTTTTTTTTTGTCTCAGTGAAAGTAATTCCTGGAAACACTTTCCTATTTTTAGAAATAAACTATGTAGTTATGATAGACACACATGATACTCATCTGAGAATCAGGTAAAATTATTTTATAAAAGTACATCATCTATTTCAATCAGGTCTGTCAGCATCGTGTTACACTTTCAATCATATTTCATTTTTCTATTTGTAGACTTGAAATTCCACAACTGAAATTTAGACAGCTTCTCAGCACTCATTGAAATAAGAAACACCAAGATAAGAAAACTTTATGTGATATGATTAGAAATGAAAAAATGAGGACTGGTTGAAGCAACATTGAAACGTCCATAATTGGTGGTTGAGCCCTTGAGACTTATAAAAAGGAACAGTCAAGAAAGAACGTGCATAAACAACCTTGGAAAAAGTGATTAATAGAAGTAAAAAGCCTGATGTGTCTGCACTTGGGGGAGGCAAACAGGTACTTGGTACACTTGAACTTAATTTATGTCAAAAGGCACAAAATATTTATTTTCAGTTTATTACTTATTGAGAACTGACCATGTCAGATTGACTGTGCCATTCATTGTGGAGGAATAAAAGGACATTAAAATTCATTTTAACTCTTAAATTTCTAGCCATGAAGATTAAAAACATAGAAAACCTTGTTCATGTAAACATAACAAGATAAAACAGGCAGCACAGAAATGACATATGAAATTCTGTGGCAAGTATACGTCTTATCCGTAAGAAAACACTCTGCTAGGAAGCAAGATTAACTGATTCACAGTGTCATGATTAATGATCCTTCAGCAGAGAGACCATGATGGAAAGAGTCGATACTTAACATTTAGTGAATGATGTGGCCATCTACCTAATAGCTGAAACCTGTGATCTAATTTGTCTTCTTCTCCATTATATTCACATATCAAATCTGAGTGATCTGTCCTTAAGTCCTATCAATTCCATCTCCATCCACTTCCCTCAGCCCTTGCAGCCATGACTTTAAGATTCCCACCAGTTACTGCAAGGACATCAGAATGAGGTTTTTTTTAATCTTCTTTTAATGTCTTTTCCATATGCATCCAAACCGATCTCCCTAAAATTCAAATCTGAGTATATTATGCATTTTCTTAAATCTTTCAAAAGCTATAAAGCCTTTGGATTTAAGTCATTATGTTTGGAAATGGCTTTGAGGTAAGGGGACCCTGTGGTCCACTTCATCTTGGACTGTTCTCTTTATGTGTATTGCTCTAATTTAGAATTATTAATATTGCCCGCTTACATTCTCAAATGTGTCCCAGTTTTTATGATAATTTATGTAGTCATCCTACTTGTAAAGTATCTCAAGTTTGGATTGCTTTTTCATTGATGGCCACTTATCATTAAGTGATGGCCACTAATCATTATATCTGGAAAAATCTCTGCAGCTTCCTTCAGTGACATAAAGTGGGGACCCTGATCCCTAATTATTTGCAACAAAGTAAGTTTTCTCAAAACATCCCTTGACTTCTATCAGTCGTTATCACTGTTATAATTTCATCACAGGATTTTCACTTATTTTATATGTATTGATTTTATTAAAAATATAGCTTTTTAAAACTCAATTACCATATACTTAGGGCTTCTGATCCTTATCTGTAGACTGTGGAAACTTACAGGAGATAAAATACCCCCGTTCACAGAACTAATAAAGTCATAAAAATTGGCCAATACTCAATATTTCTAGTTTAGTATCCTTTATATTTTTATAGTGCTTATAATAATAGCAAATCAAATATTACTAGCAGTAGTATTATATTAGTAGAGGCATGAGATTAATATTAGTAGTAATTGTGTAAATATGACAGAAATGGTATCAAGCTACAATTACCTTGACGGTAACTTATCTTAGGCATTATGTTAAAGCTTATGAATACATAATTTATTTAATATGAATATGACATCATTTAGTATAATTTTATACATTAAAAGTGTGTTATTTCAGTGGGAATTCAAACCTGTATCATTCTAATGTACAATGCTTGCATTATTAACCTGTTCTGCTTAGGAAGATAGTTACGAAAGACTTCCCTATTTGCATGCACAAGTAATGTGCTTGTCTGACAAATGATGTGTTTAAAACAGGGAAAACATTCAATTTTCCACATTTTATTTGCTTGACTCATTGAGGGACTGTCAACAGGTATATTGCAAGGAACCTGCCTTAGTAAATACTCTATGTAGATTAAGTATTTAATTTTCTGGTAGCTATAGAATTTTGCATTTCTCATTTAAGGATTTCCTTGTTTTATGTAACTGTTTCTAAGAAAAGCATGATTCCTCCCCCTGTGCCTGTTTATAAAGATACATGATCAAGGTACATCTTTCCACGGTCATACTTACTTCTAAAGTCACGAACTGTAAAATTTGGTTTGATGGCGGCCTCAGGTGATAATCTAAAGGAGAATTGCTGCCCAGCAGGTGAAAGATCTCGGTCTGCAGCACTGACTATCTGAATTATCTGAAACAAAGTTGAGATTCAGTCATTAGTTTCAAAGGAACTTTACACACAGGCTAATAAGTTTATTTAATGAAGCATGCAAGTAAACAGGAATGACATTTTTTGAATCAATATCACTGGACCAATTATTTACACACAGTGTTTATAAACAAATCTCTAACATTTACAGGCAATAATGACAGATACAATTACAGGACATGGGCTAATTCCAAATCAATATCTGTATAACCGAAAAGCATACCAGCATTGAGAATTCTCGCTTATAAGCAAAATAAAATTAAAACGTACTTGCTTGCATTTTAAATTAGATGAAATAAATGCTTTCTAGCCCAAATATGAGAGTGCTTACTAGAGACAAAATGTCTGATTATGTAAAAGCCCTTGCAGTAGCAAAATTTTAGTGCTGTTATGTTTTGTAACAATGGCTCTTATTTTCATAAATAAGTAAAATAATGAGAAAAAGAGATTGATTTCTATTTTTGTCCCTGTGTTTTTTACCCCATTGTGTAGGAACACAAATTTTGTTTTATAGGATTTTTAAAAGATAAGCACTATTATCCTTGTTTCAAAAGGTTTTCTAACTTGCTCCCATAGGTTGCATATTTTATAGCTGAAAACCTGACGCTTCAATAAGATGCCCTTAAAATTTTGAAATAAAAATAACTTGTGAGTTTTAAACCAAAAAGAAAATTTATTTATTTATTTATTTTTTTGGCCAGGGCTGGGTTTGAACCCGACACCTCCAACATATGGGGCTGGCACTCTACCCTTTTGAGCCACAGGTGCCATCCCAAACCAAAATTTTTAATTTATGAGAAAGAGACATTTATTTATTAACATATGTAATGATGAGCATTAGACAGTATTTCAGGAAGCGTGTGTGAGAGAGGATAGGGCAGTGTCCTGGCCAGGTCATCATACTTTTAGATTAAATTTGAATTTGCCAGAGGAAAAATCTTTAGATTTCAAATACTGTATCTTGGTCCCAGTGTGTAAAGTTGTATCACGTGATCTAACATTAATGATATTAAAATCTAATTCAGTTAAATATCTAGTGACTATGATCTCCTTTCTCATGTAAGTACACACACACACATAGATAGATGGATAAACAGACAGATATCACTGGGACACTGAATATCTGACACAGGACTAGTAATTCATAATTTAACAAATAATTGGACTTTTAGGGTGAATTAATTGCCCAGGATCTATTAATCCTTTGAAATTGTCATAGGTGAGATCTTTGGTTATTCAACAATGAATGCTAGATCGAGGAAGGTGGTAATTTAGTTAAAGAATTACCACCTACACTCTTCAGCTTTCCTTCACGTAGACTATATGTCTGTAGATCATTCTATTTCCTCCATAAGATTTCTGTATATTATTTAGGTAACAATATTTAGTTGTTGAACTTTGTTTTGTTTTGATTCTAACCACTGTAAATGAATACCATTTTTAAATTAAAGGCATTTAACACCAAAACATATCAAAAAGATGACCTTAAACTAAGCTTCTTTAGAACAGCTACATGTAACTTTGTTGAACTTAGTTATAGACTAACACATATCTGGCAGTGTCAGTTAGAAGTCAATGCTCCAAGGGAAACAACTTTTATATATCTTCCCTGATTTACATAGTATGACCTTCTTCTTCTTCTCTTTATTTTTAAGATAGATATTAAATAGTAAATAGGAAGGTAGGTAGGTAGGTAGATAATTTGAGCATAATTCAGAAGAGAAAGTTTCTATGCATAATATTTAAAGTCAAGGACAGAACGGCTGAGGTCAAAAGCAGAAAATGCTCATCTATCACAATCCCTAAAAACATTAAGGACCTTTTAGATTACGCTTTGTGCTCAAGGGGATCCAACAGACACTGTTTTAAATAAAAGCCTCAAAGGACCCAATAGACTTTTCACAACTTTGTATAGACATAAGAAAATCAGTTGGATCTTAAGTACTTCCTATTTTCAACTGTTCGGATTTTTTCATTGTTTAGATCTTTTATTAGATGTTAGAAATTTAATAATACACAGAATTATTATTACCTAAATGATAAACAGCACTAAAGGGAACTCTGATTCTAAAGGTTTTCATTTGGAACATGCTAAGATTCTGATTAATGTGAAACCATTAATGTCTAAAATAAAATAAAAAATAAATAGAATTGTATTATAAACATTGACATAGGACATTTGGAAAGCAGAAAATATTTAACTTGTGAAATTTTCGCAAATCTCTTTTTGCTTCCCAAATTACCGGATCAGGCTACTTATCTGAGCTCAGGTATTTATGCATCATACAATTTTCAAAATTGAAGGTGGTGGTGGTTCATCCTCTGTAAATTGTGGATACATTTGGGATGATAACATCTGAGTGCATTCCTGTCCATATTAAAATTAAGGATGCAAAATTGTTGCCAATTTTGGTAATATCGTGATACTTCCTTAGTTGTGGTGGTTTTAAAATATATCCAAATCTAATTCCTTTTACCTGGTATTTGGCCTGGTCTTATTAACCTGTTTTTAATGAATAGGAGATAGTGGAAGTTATACTTTATGACTTATGAGACTGGGTCATCAAAAGAGACGCAGCATCCATCTGTTTGTTGTTGATATTGTTGTTGTTCTTTGTTTTTGAGGGATGGTTGCACTTGGGATCTAGCTGCCATGCTATTAGGAAGCCTAGCCACAGAGAGGCTATGTGAGGTATTCTAACTAGCAGTCTCAAATGAGATTCCAACTTTTAGCTACAATCAACTCCACATTCAGTGAAGAAGACATTGAGATGACCCTACCTCCAGCCATCAGTGACTACAGTCACATTAGAGACCCTCAGTGAGAACCATCTTCCTCAGCTGAGTCAATTCCATAAATGTATGTATAATAAAAAATAAATGATTGTTCTATAAAAAATTAAGGATGCATATTTCTTATTTGAGAAAATATCACTCATAGTATCACTCCTAAAATATCACTCATAAAAAATATTTTATGATGTAAGAATATTGATGATTCCCCAAACTGTCAAATGAACAATTAGAGTAGCACAGTTGGCAAGATGTTTCCATGCTTATGAAAATATTCTACAGCTGTACTTAGCAAAATGATATCCACTCATCACCTATGGTTATTGGCCACTTGGAATGTGGTTAGTGTTAATGAGATTTTTAATTAGCTTTTATTTAATGTTTATTTTAATAGCTTGTAGACATCAGTGGTATAGAGCTATGAGACGAAGGTTCTACTAAGCAGTGTAAAAGCATGACCATTGAAAAAGATAACTTATAACTTAAAACCCACATATGATATATAGTGCATGTTTACACACTTTTGATAAATAATATTGTTATGATACCTGTCCTGGCTTGGCATTTTCACACACAGTTGTCTCATATGGCACAGATATTTCTGGAGGAAATTCATTGACATCTAGGACATTAATTAATATATTGACTTTGCTGGTTAATAAAGGATTACCTGTTGAAAACATTTAGAACACAAAGATAATTACAAAATCTGGTCAGTCATTGCTTCTATAAGAATCAGTATTTAAATATTTTAAAAAATCATTTTTATATAGAACACTTCCTATTACGGAAAATTCTGAAGTTTCCAACTATTATCTAATAAAAGGACAAACAAGTGAGATATTAAGATTGGCTGTCAGAGATCTAGAAGTATATTTGGCTTGGATTAATCCCTGAAGTTCACAAGCAAAACAAGGCCAATTATTTAATCAATATTTTACAATGAATGTAGAGCCCTTCTAGCAAAATGCCTTGGTCACTATGTCCAATTTATTTCATAGAACCAGTCTTCATCAATCATCAATTAAACAAATATAGTTTTCTTTTCTCTACTCCTATAATGAAAATTTTATTGGTTGAATAATCCGAATATTTAAATGATTCTCTCAAAATGATCCTTCCTCGAACCTTCCTCCTGACGATGAAAAAACATGGAGAATGAAGGGAAAGGGCTTTTTATAAAAGAAAATTAGAAAAATTGATTTTAAAAAGTAGAGCTAAGAGATGGACTATGGTAAGCTAGGGTGCAACCTTAAAATTATTTGCATTTGATAACAAAGAAATGAGTTAACAAGTGTAAAAAAATAATAACTTTTTTCTACAGTATCAAAAACAATGTTGGTTTGAAGAAAGCATCTTGGCCAAAATCCCATCACAAATTTTGGCCCCAGCCTTCTCATTATCATCCATATTTCTGTCTTTTGTTGAAGACTCTAGAAATAATAAACAAATAAGGAATAATTTTTTTCAAGCTTTAACTTATTCAATATAAAATTGTATCTTAAAAAATGTTACAGATAGATAAATTCTACAATTGTTCAAGCACCTTCCCAGAGCCACAAAACTAGAAGAATGTGCAGTTAAGTTGTAAATCCAGGATTATGAAAATACAAAGGCATTATTCCATTATTTATTTGCCTAAAGTATTATTCTATTATACTTTCTCTATTGATAGATTTACAAGTTAAATTCATCTGCTGTGACACTGAATATTCAAATTTTTATAGCCTTCTTGGAATGCTTTGATGAATATATACAAAGTCTTATCACATGACTAATTCTAACATCTCCGAAATACCTTCCTGACTTAAAACTCATTAAAAAATAAATCAAAATCATTATAAATTAGAATGACTTTATATTTTTAAGTAACAGAGAAACCATAACATCTCAATTTGAGAACTACTCAGATATGCATTGTAATTTTAACAAGTGAATCTTTATTTTTTATTGTTGGAGATTCATTGAGGGTACAAAGAACCAGGTTACAAGGATTGCATTTGGTAGGTAAAGTCCCTGTTATAATTGTGTCCCACCCCCATTACAAGTGAATATTATTTATAAATATATAAGAACACAGCATTCTTTCATTTTTATATATTATTCACTGAATTATATTGAAAAAATGATCACCTATTTTCTTTCTGACTTATCTATTGTTTATCTGAGACAACAATGATGGAATGCATTCAACCTTAATTCGGCATAAGTGTCATTATAGAATTATTTAGTAATAACAACATATCATGTTAGTTACCAATGAATTCTTATAAAGCAAATTCAATTATGGACTTAATAAATATTAAATAATGAAAATCCTACACAATTAATTGTTAAGTTCCTAACAGTCAACTACTTAAATTCCAATTATTATTATTCCACATGACTTATATTTGATAACAATTTGCTTAGTAATTTGAGGCTCATATATGATAATAAAGAAATAATTCTGTTTGTCCTTCATGCCTTCAAAATGCTTTTGTTCTCCTCAATCAGATCCCATAGTTTTCAGAGTCAATTTGGGTTAGAACTACCTAATTAATATTTTAAAGAATATCTTAAATGAGGAGGAAACAAGAAAATAGTAGAAAATCAGAATAAAGAATAAAAGAGGAAACATTACTCCTTATTATAAATTAAATTTAAAAGTTATAAAAAAAATTTATAAGTGCTTTCCACTTAAAAAAAATATTAGTCAACATACATGAAATGGACAAATTCCTACAAAAATACAAATTACCCACACTGAGTAAAGAATGAATAGAAATCTTAACATGCTTAAAACAATTAAGATAATGAAGTTTTTAATGAAAAATATTCCCACAAAGAGATACTCCAATCCAGGTGGTTTCACCAGAGAATTCTATTAAATATTTAAAAAACAATATTGTTTTTTAATGAACTTTTTTAGAAAATAAAGGAGGAAGCACTTACAGCCTCATAGCATGCCTGTTGATACCACAGCCAATTAATAATAGTTCAGGAAAACAAAAGCACAGACTATCATCTGCCCTAAACATGAGTACAAAAAATCTTTAACAATATATTAGCAAATCAAAATCAGCATCAAGATACAAGATGTCATACACAACGACCAAATGGTATTTTTGCTATAGATGCAGGGTTGGTTTAACATCCCCCCCCAAAATCACCAAATTAATAGAAGAACAAACAAAAAAATCATGTTTATCTCAATAGACTAAGGGTTAGCTTTTGACAAACTCCTATCACAATTTGTGATAAAAACTCTCAACAAACAATGAATAAAGGTTATTTCTTGAACCTAATAAGTATATCTATAAGAAACTGAGAGCTAACATCATAGTGAAAGGACAAATAGTTACTTTTCCTTTTTTATTTTCTTCATTTTTTTAAACATTTTAAACATATAAATACTGTTTCAAGGCATAATTTAATTTATCACATAGTGGTCTAAGCAGGAAAAGTACAAAATTAAATTTAATACTATGATTATACAATATTCATCTTCAAAAGTTATGCCCTAATATATACAGAAATGCTTCTTACTTGAAACTATTTTCTATTCATTGACCTATTTTTTTATAGACCTGATATGCACCATATATACTTATAAATACATTAGCTCTAGTTCTTTATGCTGACCAGCTCCATTATGATGATCTGTTCCAGTCCCTGGGGTGGTCAACTTGCAGAGTTTCTACTATTAATTTCTTTATTTGCTTTCTTTAATATTCTTTTCATCATCATTTTGTAATTTTCAGGATGTATATCTTATACATGCATTGCTTTAATAGTTTACTGACTCAAGTATTTCATTTTCTTTGGAGTTTTCTTCATATTTTTTGACTCCAAAGTAGATTGCTGTGGCCATCATAGCTCACAGCAACCTCAAACTTTAAGGCTCAAGCAATCCTCTTGTCTCAGCCTCCACAGTAACTGAGACTACAGATGTCTACCACAATGTCTCACTATTTTTTCTTTTTTTAAGAGACAGTGTCTTGCTCTTGCTCAGGCTAGTTCTGAACCCCTGAGCTCAAGCAATCTCCCCAACTTGGCCTCTCAGAGGGTTACGGTTATAGGCATGAGCCACCATATCCAGGAAAACTAAATATTTTCTCTACAACACTGGACACAGGGCAGGCATGTCTGTTCTTTACACGTACATACATAGTCAACGTTGTACTTGAGAGTTTATCCAGTACAACAGACCACAATGATTTTTAAAGGATCTAATTGTAAATAAAGAAATAAAATTATTTTTGCTTGAAGATGACATGATCCTATAGAAAGATAATTCTAAAGAATTATCCACAAAGAAAGTTATAGACACAGTAGAAGGAATATATAAAGAAGAATCCACAAAGAAAGTTATAGACACAGTAAAGGAATATATCAAGGTCATAGGTTAAGAGATACATATTAAAAATAGCAACTGTGTACGTAATACACTAGCAAGTATCAAATATGTTAGCATATTAAGCTTCTTTCCAAAATCAAGGCAAGAGAAGATAAACCTCACTTTTTTTTTTTTAATTGTTACCTTATTTCTTTTTTTATTCTGGGGAATCCTCGAGGGTACAAGGAATCAGGTTACAATGCCTGCACTTGTTAGGTAAAGTCCCTCTTATAATTGTGTCCTGCCCCCAGGAGGTATGTCACATACAGTGATCCCCCAGTTGCCCTCCCTTCTTCTCTCTCTGCACTCCCCCAATCCCTCATCCCTCACCATGTACTAGTATCAATTATCCTCATATCAGAATTGAGTACATGGGATTCTTGCTTCTCCATTCTTGTGATGCTTTACTAAGAAGAATGCTTTCTGCCTCCATCAGGTTAATACAAAAGATGTAAAGTCTCCACTTTTTAGTGGCTGAATAGTATTCATTCCATTGTATACATATGCCACATTTGTTAATCCATTCCTGGGTTGGTGGGCATTTAGGTTATTTCCACAATTTTGCAATCATAATTGAGCTGCAATAAACATTCTAGTGCAGAAAAATCTCACTTTTTGATCAAAGCATTGTTAGCTTTATTAGAATAGCACATATATGTGTTAGAATTTATATTGAGATTCTGTTCTAGAAGTGGATTCACTAATAACTACCACTATAACCTTTGATAAATGCTAGAAAATTTTAATTTCAAATATAAAAGAAAAATTAGAATTTATACAAACTTATAATTTTCATGCTTTTTTTTTTTAAGAGACAGAGTCTCACTTTATCACCCTTGGTAGAGTGCTGTGGTGTGCACAGCTCACAGCAACCTCCAGCTCTTGGGCTTAGGCGATTCTCTTGCCTCAGCCTCCCGAGTAGCTGGGACTAAAGGTGCCTGCCACACACCTGGCTATTTTTTTGTTGCAGTTTGGCCAGGGCCGGGTTTGAACCCTCCACCCTCCATATATGGGGCCAGCATCCTACCCACTGAGCCACAGGTGCCACCCTATTTTTTACCATTAATTGTTTTCACGGAGAGCAAAGGGAAGGCTTTCACTTTATCCACAGTTCTGTTTATGTCGTATGTTGGGATTCCATGTAAGATTTCATGGAAATCTTGACGAAGTATTGTGCTGATATAATAAAATTTGAAAATTATAGATTAATTATTATGTATTTATAGATGAGAAAACAATCCTTTCTTTGACTTCTCTTAAAGCCAATTGAAAATATTTTGAAAACTGTAAAGTATGATTTTTTTGTTATTGTTGCAATTGGCCAAGGAACAGCTGGACAAAGAGTAAGATACAACTTTCTCACAGGAGAAATCTCATCACTCAGCTTGTGAACAATGAGTAACAGAAATTGAAGAAACAGGGGAAGACCGTCATGGTCTGACACTGAGGAAAGGCCAAATGGGAAGATACATTGTATACTGCAAAATTAAAATAAAAAGCAACAAAGGATTGCATGGTTTGCAGCAGAAGAAATGAGAAGGGTAGAAGGAGAAAAACCATTTTCTACCATGAGACCTGCAAGAGGCAGCCTGGACATCATGCTGGACGTCAAGAAGAGCTACACTAAAAAAAAAAAAAAAAATCATAAACAAAAATCCTTAGATTATTTTATGTAAGTAACAGGGATAATAAAAAGTATCAAGTGAGTTCATATTTATGTTTTTCTTTTTTAAAACTGTAGGATAATTCCAAATATTCCACCAACCTCTTTTCTGCCCAAAATAAATAAGAGCTGGGGAGTATGTGGGTGGCAGAAAAAATTAGATTGGAGTAACAAACACACAAAGTTCTTGATATATTAAAATACACTGGAACTATTTTGTGTCTTGATTTAAAAATGACATTTACTTTTGAAAAACTATGGAAGTCAAAATTCAATTCTGTGACTCTGTATGAAGTTCTGACCACAATAACTTCAAGAATGGAATCTTTTAGCCTTTTATGCCCCCCAAATTGAATTATAACAATGCAAAACATGTCAGATATAAGGAAGGAATGAATAACATAGGTTAAAAGAGGCTTTCTTTGCCTTTCTCTTTAAATCAGTTCACTTTTAAATTACATATTAATCCATGTCTAACCATAGCTCTGTTTTAGTGATCATAGCATGATCTAGACTGAGCAATACACACAGAGGATTTAAACTATTCAATTATACCTGTTATATTATTCAAATATGCCTATGTTAAAGTTAGATATTGACTTCTGTGCTGTTGTTGACAAAACTGATCTCCAAGGAAAAAGAAATTTTTAAAAAGACCTCTAACCAGTATTTTCTAATGAAAAGTGTAAGGAGAACCTGCCATTGATTTGAAAGATTTACAATAGCATACAGTTTTGGACACTCTGATTTCCTTGAGCACTAGAACTGTGTCATACCTATCTTTAAACCTCTGGAGTTTAACAGTGTCTAGTACATACTAGAACATTGAATAATTAACAAATAGATGTATTTTTTTTAACAATTACTGAACTGAGAAACTGTGATGGGTTAGATACCGCTACTATAATAAGAAACCTCTGTGGACCATGACCCAATGATACTATGATAGTCAATATACTTTTCTTGAATTCACCCATGGTCAGCAAGACCTAACTCTAAATGTCATTTCATTTTGTGATAAACTAGTTATAATTTGAGAATTTCTTCTAAAGAACTTTCTTTAACATAAATTACAACAACATAAAATAATCATTATGAAGTCAGGTGAAACCTACTATTATCAATTTGGTAAAGAGGTGTTTTAAAACCCAAATAGTCAATAGGTGTCCATCAGTCATCAAATTTCTGACATGCCTACCTACAATACTATAATAAATTATTAATAGTTTATGATTCTGAATTATTCTCTATTCATTATAATCAACTAAGTCACAGAAACGAGATACAATTCACAAAAGACAAAGTTGTGTTTTATCTTCTATTCTTTCCTTACTTAATCATCAAATTAATTTACTAAAATGTAGCTTATTACAGTATCTCCTCAATATCTTCTGCTCACTTCTAACCATCAGCATCTGGTTTATTATTCTATCTACTCATCTTTTCATCTACCTCTTACACGGTGTAGGTGTGGATAGTTGGACTACTTCACTTCTCTGCTTTCATACTCACATATTCTTTATAATCTGTAAGTTAGTGTATCCCAAATCTATTTATTAAAACAAAACAACTTCATGGACACTTAACCAGGATACTCGACTGCTTGCATGACTTTTTGTATGAGAAGGAAGCAAGTGAAACTCAACTTGTTCAAAACTGAGCTCCCCACCCTTCCCAACGCCACTGCTTAATGTATTTCACCGGAGTTTACATGACCACCGGCCTCCTTGCTGTCCACGTGAAAAACCGACCATTAATACTTACGCTTATTCACTACTGTTGCACATTCCATCAATTTCAATTCTAGTCATTTTCATCTCTTGACTTTCCCTTGAATTGTCCCATGCTGTTAATCTTCCCTGACATGACTTTATAAGTCATCAGAGTTTCTTAGATAAGTGAAAAATCTTTCTACTATTTTTCTACTATTTGTGAGTATCCAACCCCTCTTCCCTCCAATCTTTCATTATTCTGCACCTAGCATAAATATTTTAAAACACCAGTCAGATCAAATGCTATCTTTGATTGTATTTCCTCAATGTTTACCTCTTTACTTCAGGACAAATTCAAAACATCAGAAAAGAAAAGGCCTTACTGTGTCTCACCCAGATTTTCTCTATTACTGGGAGGCAAAAGCTATTGAGGGAGAGAGACAGAGAAGACAGAGAGACACAGAAAGAGGAGTTTTACATTACGTTGTACTTACCCTCAATTTCTTTCTTTTTGTTTCCCTTAACTGAATTCCTTTATATTTTTCTGAGTATCTTATACATTTTTCTATTTCTAGAATTTGACGTACACCATTTCTGCCACCTAAAATCCCTTTTCCTTCTCTGTTCACTATTTTCTCCCTGACATTTGAGTATTCAGTTAGGATGCTGTGTTACTGTGGACGTTTCTCGGGCATTGTTCTGCTTGCTCCCATAACACCTTCCCTCCAAGTGTCCTTTCAGCGTCAGCATCTTAACGCGGCTTTTTTTTTATTGCCAGTTGACCAGGTCTACTGTTCCTTAGCTATAAACCCAGGGATTTAAAGATGTATGAGATATAGAGTTCTTGATACCAAGACATTCATACCTAATTAAAAGAATCATTACACAGATAGATTAAATATGATATAGCTTATGATGTCAATAGAATACATTTCCACATAAAAGTATCTTCTATTTTTAAAGTATATTTAGTATGTGATGTTAAAGGAATTTATGTCTAAATATATTTTTATCCAAATTTTAACCTTCAGGTAAAAAGTTCATCATGCTGCCTTAATTTCTTGAGAAAATCAGATACTAATCAAGAAAACATAAGTGTGGCACTTACGTTGTATGTGTGAGTTTGATGGAGCAATTAGATTGATTAAAGTTTTCCTCAACAGTTTGATGATGGTAGCTTACCCACAAGCAGTTGAAATTTTAAGATAAAATATAACTTATCACAACATAAATTTGAATTCCTTTATATTTACATAGCTTATGATAATGGGGGAAATGGCATTAGTATAAAATTAAATTGTCAGTTATGGTGGTGTTAATGACTTTTATTTCCATGAATATGATATATTGCAGTGCTTTAAGAAATGGTATGAAAAAGTTATTCTCTCTTCAAATTATTATTTACAAGTACTATTGAAATGTTACCAACTTTAGCTTAAATAATACTTAACTTTCTTTGAGATTATAAAATAGTTTTATGTAATTACTTGGGAAAGTGAAAAGAATTTAGAAAATGGTTGAAAAATTAGCGATACTCATTAAGTAAAGGAAGACCTCCATCAAATGTCAGAGAAAGGCAACTACTTATTTTTATTTTATTACTATTATTTTTTTTTTTTTGCAATTTTTGACTGGGGCTGGGTTTGAACCCACCACCTCCAGCATATGGGGCCGGTGCCCTACTCCTTTGAGGTACAGGCACCTCGTTGAGAAAGGCAACTATTTAAGCAACTAAAAGAAAAAAATAATAACCTGAATTATGAATTAAAGCCAATGGTTCAATTTAGTTCCCAAAAGTCAACTACACTTTGAAAGTAAGTACTTCTATTCATTGTAACTGATTTTATTTTATTTTATTTTATTTTATTTTGTTTACTCAAATTTGTGTTCATCCGTAAAGCACAGAATTTGGCACAGTGGTTCCAAAAATCTGTGTCCATTAGAATGACCTAGGAAGCTTGTTTAGAATGGAGATTTCTTCTCAATATAGAAATCCTGAATCTGCATGTCTTAAATAAAGTACAAAAATCTGCTCTTCATAAAATGCTCAGGGGAACTGTGATGCCAGTGACCATAATTGAGACATTGAGGAACACTTCTAGAGAAGGAACGATCAATGCCAGGATGCCTATTTATAAACAAAGTGAGCAGAATTATTCATTATCTTTTTTATTTCATTTAATATGAGGGTAAAATGATCAGGTTTACATTTCTCAGGTAAAGTTCAAGTTGTAGCTGCGCTGGCTGCCCAGGGGGTGTGATGTCTACACTTCCATGTGCACCTTGGCTGAGAGCTGAGGAGGCGGGCGTGGCTGCCCAGATGCTACAGAGATCTGCACTCCTTTTTATCACTTGATCTCCTGTGAGGACAACCACAGCCACCCGATGAATACCTTTTAAGCCAGTCAGTGCCAGCTTACAAGAATGTAAACCCATGAACACAATAACCTTCCAAACTCATCAGATGGGAAACTTTGGAAAAGAGAAATGCTGTTTTGAACATACGTTAAGTTGAGGGCACACAAGTAGATGAAATACCAGGAGAACAAGGATAGATTCATAATCCCACCTAAAAACTGTGAATTCATAGTGAAGCTGTTAAGTTTCTGTTGAATGAGGACTCAGATTACTTTCTGAATATATACAACCTTGACACCAAGTATATCACACTACTTGCAGTATTTGAGCTTGCTGTGAACTTGGATACCTCTGTGGCTTTGCCTAAGATGTTTCCTCAACCTAGAATGGTCTCCTCCCTACAATGACAGTACCTATTTTACCTTTTAAACACTCAGCTCATGTGAAACTTTCTGTGTAACTTACCATGTTTATGCCTCCAAAAAGAATATATATATTTTTCTCTCTGAGAGTACTTTGCATTTTGATTGTGAACTTAATGGATTTAGCCAGACTATTTCATCTCACACAGTGCTTTCGGTTCCTAAAAGCAAGGCAATATAGTTCCTAAAATTCTTCTTTTGTCAAGTAACTTGTCTAGTTGCCAAGAACCACACATGGTACACAACCTTCTAAAACGTCACCCAACCATTGCCTACCTTTTGATATGTACACCTTCCTGCAACTCCCTTCCCTAAGTATTACCTAGATCTAGGGGCTTGCTTTCTATTGAATAGAATGTGGCAAAAGTTTGATATATCATTTCTGAGATTAGGATATGGAGATTGCCTTTCGAATTACTGACAATTTCTCTAGCTTGGCCGTTTTGATCATTCTATCAGCCATGGTAGGAAGAGCCCCATGGAAAGGCTTATGTGGCAAGAATCTGAAGGTAACTTTGGGTAGATAGGGAGTGAGATTCTTAGCCTCTTGTCCAACAGCCCACTGCATCTTGCCATCAACTAAGAATTTGTTAATTTAGTTGCAGCCTTAGAGGACCAAGCTTCACCATGAACGTAATACAACATAAATAATACTGCATGCATAAGGTATAGTTCTCTCTTCTAAATTCTTGCAGCCTCCTTCCCCAAGAACTGGAGTTCTATTAATGAATAGCAGTGTACTACCTATTTTTGAGATAATTGCCATTTCATTCCTATTTGTGTGCAATTTCCCACCCCAACCATGATTCAGATGGTCTTAATCAAGGGCCCCACATTGAGGGTACCATATGCTCCCTGTGTCAGTAAACATACTTGCCAGACAGTTCTGTCCTTTCTCATACCCTGCCCCTGATTTTGAAGGTCTAACATTAGGCATTGGTTCAAACATCTTGTCTGGCTTAATTTATTCTCATCATTGAATCACCCTAAGAAAAGACCTGTAATGACACCATGGATGGCAAGGTGAAAAACACAAAGCATGCATACCTGTGTCTTCGTTTATCAGTTCCCACCTGTGGTGTTGAAAGGTATGCTTAATTATGGTACTTTTTAATATTTAAAAAAATCTGACATGTTATATATTTATATGTTATTTAGTTATAAAATTTAATTATATCAACTGAGTGTGATACTATGTCAATCAAAGGGTTGACTCAAATATCTTTAAAAATCTTTAAATATACTTAATGGGGGAATAATGTCAAATAGAGAAAGTATTTCAATACGTAGGGATAAGAGTAAAAATATCTTTCACAATGAAATCATTAGCCTCCAATTGATCCTCCAATATTTATTTATTGGTCATAGATAAGAATCCACCTAAGTATTCCCCTGTCATGCATGTAATATTATGTGTACATTTTCCTCTTCCTATGTTTTGAGTTTTTGTCATTTCTAAAATGTAAATTTACTGTAGAATTATAATAGGTAAGTACAGTAATCTTAAATATAGATAGATAATAGACAGAGGTCAATAATTGATAATAACTTAATTATATGTACATTGAAAATAAAAAGAATAACTTCTATAGTATATTATGCCTTATCTACCTATTAAATAAAAATCATCTAGGTAATTGTTACTATTAAATTATTTTCAATTTCATTTTAAACTGACAGATGAAGCTATTTATACTTACCATGTACAACATATTGTTTTGAAGTAGACAGACATTGTGGAGTGACTAGCTCTAGCCTGTTGTCATATGTTTCGTTCACAGGGTTATCATTTTTGTGGTGAGACACTTGGTACCCAGTCTCTTAGCATTTTTCAGGAATACAATGTGTTATTAACTATAGCCACCATGTCGGAAAATAGATGTCTTGGACTTAGTCCTTCTAACTGAAATTTTGGGTTCAATTACTCACTACTAACTTATTTAACCTAAATGAATGAAGCATAGGCAAGTAAATATGTTTCTGGAGGAACTGTGGGCACTGAATCCACAGAACATTTTTTTGAAGGGAGAGAACCCAGGGATCCAATTCTGGCCTGGTCATCATTAGCTGTGTAACGCTGAGCTACAGACTTAATGTCTCTGAGAGTCCTTGTCCTCACTCCCCCAATGTGCATAATAACATGCACTTTGTAGGATTAGTCAGAGGATCACCTGACCTAATGTATATAAAACTATTAGAACAGTTTAATAGTTTATTCTGCTATCATACAATGCGTTCCAGAAAGTTAGGTACTTATTTTTATTTTTCATTTGTGCTCACAGCATCTTTACCTGGCTATCTGTCATGTAGGCAAAAGAAAAAAAAAAAAAAACTTCCAGAAAATGAAGCCACAAAATCTATTCTTTCTTTTTATATCGTTTATCATTTCATGACCATACTGTGAAGTCATAAGATTTTGCAACCTCCCCCTGGAGATTATGAGACTGTTCACTTAAATCTAAATATTCTGAAATACAGCATAATTTGCATAGTTATTATTTATTAAAATATACTAATCTGGTAAATTCATAACTATCTCTACATTTAATATACTTGACAATAGACATCAGTTTTAATCAGTTTTCTTATAACCCACAACAAATAGTGTGTTACTCATAGATGGCACTCATTCTCTATTCTCTATAGGGCTGATATCAATGAATGTTTGAATTTATGTTGAACCTATGTTATAGATAGTCAATTCTGGAGTTCAGTTTTCTTATATGTTTAAAGATAGAAATCTCTGTGAAATTTAAAAAGTTACAACATAATATAACTCTATGTAGAAAATGACCTTAAATATTAACTAAATAAGAATTTAATATGGCATAAAGAAACGTTTGTATATATTAGTAAAACATTTTGAAATACAGCATTTAGTAAAGCAATTTACTTATATTTTGTTTATTCCATGATAAACAGAAACAATTCATTTCCATTTGGATAATTAAGATGACCAAAGAAAAGAATTGTCTCTGGCATCATCTGTTTATTTTATAATTATATAAAACATAGTCTAGAGATTTAGATAATCTTTTGGTATCTTTATCTAATAGCATTAGTTGTGCTAACATTGAAAACTTAGAAACATTTGCCTGTTGAAACCTTCTGATAATTTGAATGAATCAAAATTTAGAGCATCCGTCTCTTTAAAAAATTCTCAAGGTTAATATCATAAAAACAGCAAAGCAGTAAGGCATAAAAGAATTATTAGGAGTCTAATAAAATTATTTGGACCTCTAACTATAGCAACACTGATTAATGATGGCTTTTTAATTAATTGGAAGTTGTTCAATCATTGTGCCATTTCATTTCACCTAAGAGATTTTATGAAAGGGTCAGGGCCAAAACATATGCTAGTTCAATCTGCAATAAAGTCTGTTTACACATTTTTGTTCTTCTTGGTGGGGCAAGTATGGGTAATTTATTTTTCATTCATTCACTATGATGGTATCCCTACTTGGCCAGCTAGCTTGATCAATTAAGATAGTCTTAGGCATTAGAATGTGAGTAAAGCTTACTTTTAAACTGTGCATTCAAACAACATACACACCAAAAAAAAAAAAAACACAATTAGCTATACTTCTTATTACAAATTACATATATATAAAATATACATAATCTTTAACCACCACATGACGTGTGTTAAGCTTTTTAATTTTCCAAATAAATATACAGTCTTTGTCCCTTCAGATTTCCTTTTTAGAGCTATAAAATCCACACAATGGTCTTTGAATAGATATTGGAATGGACTGGAGGTCCATTGGTTGGACATCCTGCTCAGATCATATACTTGCATGGATTATGTATGATGTTCCAGTTCCACCTATGTCCCAGTGAAAGCCAGCACAACTTAAAGTCTGTACACTAAATGGCACTTAAGAAAAAAAAAATTATAAAGAGATGGCCAATATTTAGAGAATATTTTATAAATAAAGGCCTATTTAGCTACAATTTCCCATTTTCCCAATGTATGGTAACTCTGGGGGCACCCCATATACCCAGTAGCTTGAAGCCAGCATGTGCACTAATCATGTTGGTAACTAAATCAGGGCTCCCCATGTTTAAGATGTCTATGCTTTCAAGGATCAATGACACATATTTCCACTGTGAGTTTCAGACTTCCTTACATTTTGTAAATGGTCAAAACACAAGGCTCTGAAAGCAGACAGCAGACCTGGTTCATATGAGCAACCTCATTCCATAATGTTGATTCTGAGGGCCCAGGGAGCCACTGGGGAGAAAAGGAACTTCCACAGCTACAGTACAAGCAACTAATAATCTATCACTTAATTCATCAGGAGTTAGGGTGTGGGTGTCTACTATACCTCCTCCAACCAAAAAGATATGCACGTGTTTTGTGTGTGGATTAATGGGAAGGTTTAGGTTAGGTTAGAAAGTTTTCTACTGAGTAACCTCTTGGTTACATGATGGACAACATGTCTATGGTAGGAAGTTACTGAAGGGACTCCCTCTGTTCAGTTGTCACTTGTTACGTCCAGGCCATTGGAGTGAATGTTACATGATTCACAAAGATCTTACACTCCATAACTCACACATTTTATTTTCACCATATTTCTCAGAGATCTCAGAAAACTAGAGTTTTTCTTTCCAAATTATAACATTTAGAAAAGGTAAATAGCTTTCCCCCAAATTCTGTAAGAGTAAACTAAGTGACAGTGTGACAGGAATGAGGACTAACCTATGTAACTATACTAGGATACAACACGGGAGGGGAGGTGGATGCCAGGTATGAAGGGAGACTTCAGGAAAGTGACTCAAAAAAAATGAAGGTGAAGATTTCTCCAGGAACAGGAGGCTGGAATTCTGTTTCCCTTGCAATATGTCTGCTTGGGCAGCTCACTTAATGTTTTTATCTACAAGCCTAACTGAGTAAGAAGAGAGGATTTTAAAGGAGATGGCAAGGTAGGAAACGCTCAATAGAGAAGCAGCAGGTTATGCACCTGTTTAACTTGGCAAGGATGTGTGAATTTCCGCAGGGTCAAGTCGACACACATAAAGGAGCTGAAATTGAGAAATCACAGTATTGACTGCACCCACAGGCTGCCTGTTTTGCAGGGGTTCCCTGGAAGTAGAAAGCTGCATGGTCTACCACTTTGTCCCGTACTGGATTCTTATGGAGATGGGATGACCAGAGCCCCAACAGCAAAGAACTCAACAAAATTGTATGAGAAGAGAGTTAATGTTTGAACAACTGCCTTTACTGCTAGTTCATTTTAGCCCTCAAAGCAGTGGCAACTGGTGACGTGCTACCCATGTGCACACCTATGTGAAGAGAGATTTATACATTTTCATTTCCATCTTTTTTTCCTACTTCAGCTGACTAAAGATTCTATACCATCATTCTGATGGAATCAAAATTACACTCTCTGCTGCCTTTGAAGTTTCCAGATGTCTATTGGCATGTAACAACAAACAACTCTAAAATACCATTGCTTGTGATAATCCTATTTCCATACCCCTCAACAATTTTAGTAAGAATCTCAACAGGGTTAGGCTAGGTTAAAATTCCATTTCATAGGGTACTGATAGAGTTTATGTGTTGCTATTCAGCTAGCAAGTGTCCTAAACAAGAGGTACCAAAATGATGTCACTCACACAACCATAACAGGTAGTTTGGAAGGCAGAGCTGACCGGGCATCATGACCCCAACCACTACCACAGGGCTTGTCCAGTTGAGAAGCCTCAGAGACTCAGACTTCTTACACAACAGGTCCTAACGCAAGGAGTTTCAACAAACAGATAGAAGGTGCATGTAATTTAATGTTATATTTACTACTAATAATCAGAATAGCCCCAGAGTAATAAATGAGATCAGCGACAGATGTCACTAAGGAGTGGGAAATGGTGTCCGACTACCCAGTTTGGAAGCAGCTGTTGAAGACAAACAAAATTGTTTGATATTTACACCCCCCACCGAGTGGAGACCAATCAAAGCCCTTCAACAGAAATGTTCACGGCTCTTTTTTGCACAGAAAGGTGAAATTATCTGCCAAAGCATTATAAATGTGCACCAGATGCACATAATGAAATAAAAGGAAACAAATGCAAGAGACTCAGATGGGATTTTCCCAAACCTGTTGAGACAACATAAGCAGAAGGACTGGGAAGATGCACCTTATTAAAAACAGCTACGTCAAGAGCCAAATGTCACTCACCACTCACTGTCATCTATGTCGACGGGAAGTTGTGAGACTATCCCTGATTGTTCAGTTATAAATGAATAAAACCTAAAGTTACTGTGATTATGGGGGAGTGTCTCTGAACCAAGCAGAACCCCAGTACAAGTAATCATTTCTGACAATATCATAGATTTTAAACAACTCCTTGAAGAATTGCAATAAAAAACTCCCATACATACCACAGTGACGTTCATTAAAAAAATAAATTATAATGAAAAGGGACAAAAGGAAGAGAAGGCTGGTTTTTAAAATGTTCTCTTCAATTTCTGAAAATAGATCAGTACAGGTGATATTTTATGATAATTATTTCCTCTTGCCTGGCTCTGTGAAACTCCCAATGATGTCTACCAGAATCCTGTTGGAAGAGAAGTTGAAACTGGTGGATTTCTGGAGGTAAAGCGCTGAAAAGGATGAGGTCACACAGTGAAATGCGCTGCTAGAAATTCATGCAATCCTGCAAACAGGGCGCAGTGGCAGCTGTCACCATTTCTCTGGACTTATGCTATGAGGAAAAGGAACAGGTTTCTGAGTTTCCCTGGGAGACCACTCAGCTGTCAGTCCAGAAATGAAAAACACCTCAGCAGGGACTCATTTAAGAGTCTTAAATCCGAAGAACTGCAGTGTAACATTGATTCTGTCCATGCCATACTTACTAACTTTACTCGCAATTATGGAGAAATTATACTGCGCAGTGCTTTCTCTGTCTAGTAATTCATTAGTGGCGATGGTTCCTTCAGTTCCATCTATTGTAAAGTAGCTGTCCCCATCACTCTTCCAATCTATGAAGTACCTGGATATGAAAGAGGAGATGCAAATGTGTGATGATTACACATTAATCAGAATGGCAGTTAGGCTAACTTGACACAGTTCCTTATTTTTCTCCCTGTGGCTATTACCCACCTTGCAATAAAGCAGAGTGTAAATGACAGCTTCTTTATTGCAAAGTCAGTATGCTCAAGGGGAAACTGGAAATAATGAAAGATTTAGTACTCCTGCTGTTCATATTATTTTAGGGTCTTGACACCTTGAAAGCTCAGCAGAGACTGAAATTCTAAAGCTGACCATGAGTTCCCTTAACCTGCTGAATATTAAAACTTTTTCAGGCAGTAAAAAAATTCCTTAACGATGATGGAAATTGCAGGGATGGCTAGGGATGGGGGAGGCATCTGGAAACAACGGCAAAAGAACTCAGGTCAGAACAGAGGTAGAATCTTTCTGTTTCTGTCAGTAGAAAAAGAACGTTATGGAAAAATAAGGAGAAATTTGTTTTCATTGACAGTTGGGTAATTATGTAAAAATATTTCTCCTTAGACACATAGGAAAGGGTAGTTGTTGTTTTTGGAGAATATATATCAGGTCAACTTTTTTAAAAGAAAGGCGGTGACCTTGAATAATGATGTCTTTTTATCTTTTTTAACATCTTGACACATTTGATAATAATGGATGTTGCCTTATGTGAAGCAACTGGACTAAAAAACCCAGACAGTGAATAACAAAATAGACATTGCATTTTTAAGTAATGGTAGCATATGAAGAGATGTTATGTAAAATTGTTTTTCAAATATATAATTTATTCATAGTAACAATAGGTAATGGTTTAAATGTGATTATGTGATAGACATTACTGTCAATAGTTACACATATTATTTCATTAAATCTCCATAAAATCTTCCAAAATGGGTGTTATTAATCTTTCTATTTCACATATGAGGAAATTTAAAGTACAGAAAAATGAAGGAATTTGCCCAAGTTCACATAGCTAGAAAGTTGTAGGATGATACTTGAAATAGGTCATTCATGTTTCCCGTATAATTATCATTAAATAATAATATCACCAACATTAAATAGAACAGTTTATTGGAAAGGTCTTTGCTAATCATGTGGCACAGTATACAATATATTTCTCAACAGTATTCTGACCTGGGAACTAAAGAAAGGTCCTTCCAACTAGCGGCAGCCAGCAGATGGCCTCCTTGTTAGCCAAGCAATGTCATCTTGTTCATCATGAGAAGTCAGGCAAGGGATGTGTATCTCAGAACCACAAGTCATTGTTTTATAAGCTGGTTACTTGCAATTATAGAATTTGCCTCTCGTTTCAGCACCAGGCCAACTCTAACTCGCCTTCATGGAGGAGACATGTGGATTTTTTCCTAGTCAGTATCTGTTAGTACACTCGTTGTTTTATTGTGTTTCCCTGTATCGTACTTCACACGCACAATTGAATTTGTGATTTTTACAAATTGAAAATGTGTGTCAAGCAAGTCTGTGGAAGTCATTTCTCCAGTAGTGTGTGCTCACTGTGTGCGTCTGTGTTGAACGTGGTATTTCATAATCCTGACAGTATTTCAAACATTCTCATTTTTGTCAGACGGTTGATCTCTAAACAGTCATTTCCAGCATTAGTATTTTAACTGAGGTGCAGGATATTTCAGCCATATAAAACAGTGAACTTAATCAATCAATGCCGTCTGTGTTCTGACTGCTCCCCTGACTGGCCCTTCCACCCTTCACCTGTTCCTCAGACTTCCCTATTCCCGTAGACATGGCAATATTGTAATTAGGCCAGTCAATAATTTTCCAATGGCCTCTAAGTATTCATGTGGAAGGAAGAGTCGTGCCTCTCTAACATGCAATTAAAAACTAGGAAGGATTGAGTTCAGTGAGGAAGGCGTATCAAAAGCTGAGATAGGCCCAAAACTACGCCTCCTGCACTAAATAGTGAGATAAATTTTGAATGCAAAGAAAAAGTTATTGAATGTAATTAAATATGGTACTCCAATGAACATATGGATAATAAAAATGTAGAAGCAAATCAGTCTTACTGTTGATACAGAGAAAGTTTAGTGGTTTGCATAGAAGATTAAACCAGCCACAACACTCCCTTGAAGCTAAAGTCGAATACTGAGCTAGACCCTGTTTTCAAGTTTATGAAGGGTAAGAGAAGTGAGGAAGCTGCGGGAGAGAAGTTTGAAGTTAGCAGAGGTCAGTTTGTGAAGCTGAATGAAAGACGCCGTCTCTAAAACATTAAAGGGGAAGGCGAAGCAGCAGGAGATATAGAAGCTGCAGCAAGTTATCCGGAAGATCTAACTGGGAACAGTGATCAAGGGTGCTGCACTACAAGACAGACTTTCCACGCAGATCAAACAGTGTTCTGCAGGAAGAAGATGCCATTGAGACCTTCATAGCTAGAGATGGGAAGTCAAGGCCTAGCTTCAAAGCTTTCTGGGACAGGGTGAGCCTCTGGTGAGGGACTAATTCTGCTGGTAACTTGAAGTTGAAAACAATGTTCCTTTAGTATTTTAAAAACTTTGTGACCCTTATGAATTATGCTTCATCTCCCCTACCTATAATCTAGAAATGGACACCAAAGCCTGGAGGACAGAACATCTGTTCACACATTGTTTTACTAAATATCGACTAAATATTTAAAAATCCACTTTTGAGATCTACTCCTCAGAAATGATTTTCTTTCAGAAAATTACTTTTCTTTGACAACGTTTCTGATCACCTAAGAACTGTGAAGGAGATACATAAGGAGACGGATGCTGCTCTCCTACCTGCTAACACAATCAGCGTCCTGCAGCTCACAGATCAAGAAGTGATTTCAACTTTCAAGTTGTGTTATGTAAGCAGTACATTTCTTAGGCATATAGCTGTCATAATAGTGATTTTTCACATCAAGCTGGGTAAAATAATTGAGAACTTTCTCGAAATGATTCATCATTCTAGATGCATAAGAGCAGTTATAAATATATTCATGAGATGAGGTCAAAATAGCGACATCTACCAGGAGTTTGAAAGTTGATTCCAACTCAAGGATGACTTTTGAGGGGCTTAGGATTTCAGTGGAGGAAGTCAGTACAGATGTAGTGTAAAGAGCAAGAAGTAGGAGTGGAGCTTGATGACGTAACTGAATTGCTATAATTTCAGGACCAAATTTGAACTGATGAGTAGTTGCTTCTTATGGACAAGCAAAGAAAGTGGTTTCTTGAGATGGAATCTGCTCCTGGTGGAGATGCTGTGAGCCTCATCAAAATGACAATAAGGGATTTGGAATGTTACATTACCTTAGGTACTAAAGCAGAGCAGGTTTGGGAGGGGGAACACCAATTTTAAAAACAAGTTCTACCAAACAGCATCACGTGCATGCTACCCAGAAATCTCTTGTGAAAGGAATTGACAACAAATATGGGAAATTTTATTTTTCTCTTATTTTAGAAATTTCTAAAGCTGTATTGCCCTTTAGCAACCAGCACCTTGATCAGGCACTAGCCATTAATATCAACACAATATTTGTAATTAAGTTAGATACTTTTTAAGGATAATGCTGTAATCATGCTTAGCATGGTATAAACATAACTTTTTATTTACTGGGAAACCAGAAAATTGATTTGACTCATTTTATTGGGATAGTTGCTTTATGTGATGGTTTGGAAAAAACCCACATATATCTGAGTTATGCCCATAGCTAATTTCTGAAACAGAAGATGCTGATTATTACCAGAAAGGGCATGAACCATGCCACTAATCTGATATTGTTTATTTGAGGCTGTGAGAATGCATTGGTTCCTTCTGATTTCAAGTATCTTATCTCATATGAATGCTCTCAGAAATTATAAATAAAATTAAGGAATATTTAAAAGTTAGGGAACACAGGGATATGATGAGCCCAAATCTCTCTTCTGTGTATTCTTCTTTTCAGAACAAGAAAGCTTTCCTCAAACGCTCATTTTTAGTACTTCTGTTTAGTCTGCCACATCCCTAATTTAAGAAGAAAACTGTTACTGAAATGCCTCATAAACTAGAAATTCTGGAATAATTGTTGATGTAGACAAACTGTATTCAATTGCACAATTCATTATTTGCTGAGCGTGAGCTTTATGTGTACAGCTATACACATATAAAATGTATAAAGTACAATGACCATGATTAAAAAATATAGTTGGTTAGACATGTCTATGCAATTTCAGTGTGTGAAGGAGAAGACCCCATAGGATTGCCAAGAAAGGCACTAATGATTTAAACAGACCTTCTTATACATGGCCATGAACTGATATTAGAAAGTTATGTAGAAACGATTCAGGAGAAGGTGAAGAGAGGAAAAGAAGGAACTTCAGAAAGCTGCAATGGTAGTAGCAACACCACACAGGTAGTATCACAACCTATGAGATGTTAGGAACTACTATATACAAATAACTGTGAGGCACAGCAACATGAAAATAAAAAACCAATTTAGATTAAATGAGGCGTAATATGTTATATTAAGGAGGTACACTTTGAAGAACACTACTAAAGGGGGTTCTTGGGGCATGAGTTCAAGGTCAGTTGCCTTGAAAGTGTGTGGTAGAGGTATTAGAAGGCATCAAGTCTGTAAATATTTTTTTAAGGCAGAATTTTGCCAAGAGACAAAGAGATTTAACCAGGGCTATAGAGACGTCATTCAATGAGATATGAGAAGTAGTTGAAACCAAAGAGAAGGCCCAAGAGCCTGCAGGTGTCGGATTTGCCTGTTAAGCTTCAGCGGAATGGAAATAGGACAGAGAATAGTATCTACGAGAGCACCAATTTCAGAAAGACGTAACAAGAACCTTTTTAAATTTTAATTTCAGGTTAATATGAGGATAAAAACAACCAAATAATAATATTTGAATTTGTTCAGTAGAGTCCCTCTTGTAGCTATGTCCTGCCTCCAAAAGGTAAGCCATACACCCCTACATTGTGCGCATTCAGTGGGAGCACCCCAACACCCACTCCATTCATCATCTCCCAAAATTGAATTTGAAATTAGTTTTTCTCCCATGTGGGTGTGAATTAGATCATCTATTGACCTCATATTAGTATTGAGTACATTGGATATTTGCTTTTCCATTCTCATGATACTTTTATGTCAGATATGTAAAATGTCAGAATAGGCTTCCTCAGGAAACAGTAAACACTAGCATTATCAAATATTGTCTGTTCAGCTCCTTGGGGCAGATTTGGTTGAAGAAATTTAAGCATGGTTGGCAATTCTGAGCATATCTTACTTGGATTCTATTACTATTTTTTATACAGAGTGAAGTGTATTTCTCTTTCTTAGCATGGAACACAATGTTTTCCAATCATTTTTGCTCTGACCTCAACCAAATACTCCACTGTAGCCACTTCAATAACTTTTTACTTTGCAAATTAGTGCTTTATTTTCCTATAAGCTTTATTAAGAGATAATTCACATGCTGTTCAGTTCACCCACTTAAGTGATACAGTTTAATCATGTTAAGTGTATTCACAGTCTTATGCAAGAATGTGATCCTTTTTAGGAAAGATTTTAGCTTCATTAACTCTGAATTTTTATATTTATTAGCATAACCTCATTTTTCTGGAAATTTGAATTATATAGGATAAATGTGAAAATGTCAAGGGAATAAGGTGATATTGAACCTGAGGAGTTGGAAATAGAAAATTTAAGAAACACTGTCTAGTACTAGATTATAAGTATAAATTAATTTCTTCAGAAATTGTCCTTGGTGCATGGTTTATATTAGGTACCCTCAGACATAACTGATAATAGTCATCAGGTTTTAAAATTTTCTTTAAATATTTCAAATTTATTTATTTATTTTTTAAAGACAGAGTCTCACTTTATCACCCATGGTAGAGTGTTGTGGTGTTACAGCTCATAGCAACCTCAGCTCTTACGTGATTCTCTTGCCTCAGCCTTCCAAGTAGCTGGGACTACAGGTGCCCAGTATAACACCCAGTTATTTTTCTTTTGTTGTAGTTTGTCCAGGGCCAGGTGTGAATCCACTCCACGACCCGTGGTATATGGGGCCGGTGCCCTACTCACTGTGACACAGGCACTGCCCAATGTTGCAAGAGTAGCACAATAAAATTCCATATATCCTTACTTTTCAATATTTACCTTGTTAATCTTTTTCATGTTTGCTTTATTACTTTCTCTGCATACATATACACTGATATGGCAGACCTATTTAAGAGTATTTAATAGCACCCATGTCCTTGAGCTCCAAATACATAATCATGTTTCTCCAAGAAAATCGAGAATTAATTTGTCACAATATTGGTCACCTTGACAAGTAGCCACATGGGAAAGAAGATAAATAATCATATTTTAAAAATACATATTTCCAGACTTCCTTTCATAGTAAACCCAAAATAGGTAGAGGCGAAGTCCTGGTACTTTTGGGTGATTCTGGTGACCATTCTGATTAGAAACTACAGATGGGAAAGCATGTTTGTTAGATGTCACTACCCTCTATTGATATCCTGAGCTAGGAGACAGAGGCCTCCCCTTCACTAGGAAAATACATTCTAAATGCTTTTCTGTGGGGTGAATTACATTAACCTTAGTTTCCAAAATTACTTTTTCTTACCCATTTCTTACCCACGTGCATACTAGTCTTCCTCTCTGACTGGCAGGAATTGTCAAGTCAAGCTTCACACTGTTCCTATTCCTGTGTTCTTTGCCTATTAGCATAGCTGAAATCCTATATTAGACTCCCTATGGGGTGGGCAGGGTATAATGTGAAATGATGTGAAAGTGTATTAACCGTACATAGAAAAATTGCAGTGACCCTAGAGAAGTCCTAAGTGGCCTAGTGTGGTCTTGAGCTGCAAATATTGAAAAAACACATTGAGTTCTTGTGGAGTCAAGGTCTCAAGTTGTCTGACTTTGGTTCTGTTAAGCTACAGACATGGACTTCATCAGTTTTTATCAGTTTTTTCATGTTCATCAGTTTTTATCCAGTTTGATAGTCACTGCATTTTGATTAGGTTGTTTAACCCATTCACATTTAATAACTGCTGCTGATGTCATTGTACTTGTATTTGACATTTTGTTGGGGTTCATTTGTCTTTTATATGTCTCATACTATTTTTGTCCCTTTTCCTCTTTTTACTTTTCTTTTAGGTTACATGAATATTACCTAGAGTGCTATAAATTTCCTTTATAATTTTTCATGTCTGATGAGTTATTTCCTTAGTGTTTGCTCTGGGTATTACCATATGCATCTTAACTTATCAAATTCAAGTTCATACTAACTATATTATAATAAAATATAGAAGTGTTACCTCTGTGTAGGCATATGCCATTTTTACATACTATATATATACACACACACATATACATACGAATGTTTATATGTGTAATAGAAGTCCATAAGACATTGCAATAATTATTACATTTTATAATTCTATGTGCTCTTGGTATCTTGCCCCTCCGAGTAAAATATAACTTTTGATTGGTTGCTGAGAGGAGAGGCCATGTCTTCTTAACCACACCTTCCAGGTGAGCATTTCTATCAAAATAATCTGGTTCATAGGAATAGGAGGGAATGAGCTCAGCCTTTTAAGTGACTTGAAAACAGAGGCTAGTTTTTCTCATCTGTCTGTTTCCAAGGACCTGGGATGCTAATCTGCACCTTGCATATACTACTAAAATATAGTATTGAATTAAATGCACCAACCCTATTCTTTCTATATACATAATAGTTACATATGTCTACTTCAAGGCAACATATTTAGAACTTAGAGGATGTATTATTTCTTTTTCTGGTTTGCTGAGACATTCCCAGTTATTACACTGAAAGTTCTGAAGCCCAGAAAACTCTTCAGTGCCAGATAAAAATAGGAAAAAAATGATTACCTAGCTTATATATGTACTACTTGTAGCATACATTATAATTTATAAAATTGATTCAAACAGAACTTTGTGTCATGAATCACACACAAGGCATATTGTATTTTTTAAGTTGCTTTGACATGTTTAAAATTCAAGAAATTTAATAATATATGTGTGTGTGTGTGTGTGTGTGTGTATATATATATATGGTGTTTATCTCTTTGTTTTATTTCTATTATATATATATATATATATAACCAGGACCAAATATCTAGCAAGTTTAATAAACAAATTTTATTTAGTCAGTTCTGTCTAATACTGACACAGAGTTTGCAATATGTGAACTAACTGCCACTGTGATACAACAAAAAATGACTAATTTTTTTGGACAGAGAGAACTTAGGTGGCATACAAATTATTTTACAGTCCACTTCCAATCTAAGGGAAAAAAATTAATTGCAATATAGCATAACTGTGTGACATCAATTTCCTAATTTGGCCTAACTTACTAGTTTTAAAGAGTAAAAGACTTAAGTGCCAAATATGTTGAGTCATTACAAAATTATTTGGAAAGAAGGTGACAGTTACATGAAAACACAGATGTTTATGATCTATATATAATAAAACAAATCTAGAGTTCATGCAAGTATGCAAAAATCAGTATTGCTAAAAAAAAAAAAAAATTTTAACCTGATCTGTGCAGGCTATTTGATAGAGTACAATTTTATTTCTTTTTTGTAAATGAGTTTTCAGAAATGCCTTAAAAAGTTTTATTCTCTTCATTAAATAAGCATTCCCCTTAAAATCGTTTCTTTTAAGTTGCCTAATAACTTTTTCACAGTTAATGGAAAAGTCAGCTTTGAGCCTGTCTTAACCCTCAAAAACATTTTGTAAAAGGTATTGAATGGTGCACAGTTAATCCACAGTATTACATCTCATTCTCTAAATAATAAAAATGCAAAAATAATGATTCAGATCAAAGTAAGAAATAATCCTTTTTTACACATAATAATAGATCAAAATCCTCTACTCTTGGGCAGCGCCTGTGGCTCAAAAGGGTAGGGTGCCTATCACATATGCTGGAGGTGGTGGGTTCAAACCCAGCCCTGGCCAAAAAAAAAAAAAAAAATCCTTTACTCTTTTCTCATTTGCTAATATTTGCCTTATTTTTTCTCTTGTGGCAAACATTTGAATGTAAATTCAGCTCAACTTACTTTAACAAACATTTTACTGAGTACGTAAGCTACCTACAATGAGGTTTCGATTGTAATTACATCATAGGCAATCACAATTAAACATCTGTTAGGAATGCTGATATATTCCTTTCAAAGTTTCTTGACTACTAATTGCTGATTTCCTAATAATTCCTTTTAATAATGCCTTTTCAAAAATTTCTTTCTCTTTATTTTTATTTTCCCCTTCCTGAATTTAAAATTTGTTTCTTATGTAGCTAAGATAGCGTCTATGGCTTGTTTTAAATGACTGATAAGAAAATAACACTTATAAAATTATAATTATTTATTAAAGACATATGTCATCTGTTCTTAAATTTCCCATGTAGAGAAATGTGATAGGGTTAAAACAGATCTCCAAAGAAGGATAAATACATTACAATCTATATAGGGTGTCAAAAATGTATACTTAAAAAAATGTACACTTTTAAAATTTTTGTGTATACATATTTTAAGAAAAAAACTGTATTAAATGTGTAATATTCAAGTCATGTGTGACTGTTACAGTTACAAGGGGTGTTCAGTGTACTTTTACTCATCTGTTGTTATTGGAGTATATTTAGTATTATGATTTTAACACAGCTTTTTTCCTGTCTTAAAAGGAAATATATACATTTTTGTATGTGTTATTGAAATTATAAGCATTATATATTTACTTCCCTCCACTTGCTTTAGCTTTCTTTATAACAGACAGACATGGTCTCCTCTTAAGGATCAGGAAGGACATTAAACTACAAACTCCCCTCCACCTTCCCATTGTCCTGGTTTATGTAGTCCATGCACAAGTTGACCCAAAAGCCATCCCTAAAGTGACCGAACACAGGGAAATGGGAAATGGTAGCTAAATTTACTTTTATTTACAAAATATTTATTAGAACATTTTATAAAGAATTGGCCAACTGGTAGGGAATATACTGTAAATATTTTGTAAATACTTTGTCAATTTTTGTAATGAATATTTTGTAAATAAAAGTACATTCAGCTACAATTTCCTATTTTGCCAATGTATGGTGACTTTTGGGAAGTCACCATTTTGGGAAGTCTATAGTTTTTTCTTTGAAAAAAAAAATGTTTCTGCCTCCAAAGATTTATATCTCGTCTTTTTTATATTCTGCAGAGAACTTGAAGTAGCTTGCTTTAATGCAAAGAAAACAAAGTTAAAGCAAGTACTGGTTAGGTTGAACTCAGTATGTAGAGCTTTAATGTTCAACATGCAGGGTCTCAGTTTTCTCGAATATCCAAAAATGCCACTGTGATACCTGATTAAATAAGAATGTGCTCACTAAATGTTGATGACCCCTCCCGAGATGTATCTCGGAGTCTAGACCATCATATGTGCTTTATTTCAGATCTCATTGTCAGTTTATTTCAGAATTTATTCACAGAATGCCCCTAATTTCCTCAAGCATGATGGGAACCTTTTGTCTTTGCCCACGTTCTCCACTATTTTTATAATAAAATGTCTTCGTATTTCTTTTACCTTGTGTATAATCTATTATAATTTATGCCAACAGGGTCTCTCAAGTAGGAAGAGCAAAACAACTATATTTTGTTTTGTTGGATATACAGAAGTTTCTTTCAAGTAGGAAAGATTCATCACTGAATTTATTGTTCTTGTCTTAATATATTGCACTTGCATGTGTGAAATAAATTTCTGTTCCCATTAATAATCTCATGATCACATTTCAAGCATGAATGTGATATATACTTTGAGGTTTCAAATATGTTTATTCTAAAAATCTTTTTCAGAGGCTTCATCATAAATGTTCCATTGGACCAAGTCAAATGTCTGTCATTCCAGGTCACCACTGATTTATTTACTCTCTCTAGCAGGAGTGGCCAAATGGCTCTGAATTAAGATATAATTTTAACTTGAGTTGTTTACCAATTGAGACCCAAATATAAACATCAGTCTTGAAAAAAAAAAATTCATTTTCCTTTTATATTCTTGTAATTCTGTTTGCATTTTCTCTTTGTGATTTCTTTGCTTTCTACCTAATCTGTACTCTGAAAATTATTTATACTCTCTTAATTCTTTGAATAGTCTGGGATATTTTATAAAGTGAATTTATTTCTCTAGTTTTCTATTCATCATTGTTTATTACTATATTTTGCAAGAAGAGAGTTTCATATCTATTCATTATATAGTGAAGGTTACTAATCTTTAAAAACTAAAAATAACATTAAAAGTTTCAGATAATTGTGAGAAAGGGGCTACTCTCCGACAATAATAGAGAGAAGGAAAAGCATTATGGTATTTTTACTTACACCAAGCATAATCTCAATGCTTAGCGGCAAAGCAAAGAACCTAAATCTCTAACAGGCAAAAGGTCAACCCAAATCACCCAGGTTGGTAATATAACTATGGAGACAAGGCTATTCTCTCATTTGGAGGATTTACATTAAACATAATAGGATAGCTTCCAAAATAATCCACCATCCTTACTAATACCTGGGCACTTAGTAATAGAGATTCCCTTTAGTTTATTACTAGAATAATGTAAAACTTGTTTGAAAATAAAAGCAAATTCATCACTGGCTATCTGATTCCAGGTTTCTTAAAACTTAGAGCTATAGATTCATATTAGCAATCCATTGAGTTTGGACAACTTTGAATGCTCAGTTATTTCTAATATTTTGAAACTTGTGATTCTCTAGAAAAATAAAAGGAAATCAAGCAATAAGTTTTAATGAGGTGATTTTTTTACATGTAAAAAATCCAATAGCATGCTAATAAAACAACTGTATAATTTGACTTTTACATATCTAGCCTGATTAATGTCAAGACTGTCACAATTTAACATTTACCAGTTTAGCTAGCTTGTTATAAAGTGTAAATATTTTAAACATGGAAAGGTTTTGAATGCTTTCAGGAATATACCAGGAGCCACCATCACATTTTTACTACATTGTGTTGCCATTCTAGCACTTTGTTTAATAAGTTGCTAAAAACTTTCAAATTATAATGTTATTCTGCACCATCTTAGAAATACAAAGCAACTAAAAAATTTAGATTAGTATTTCAATTACATTTAAATAGCAGAGTTGTTAGCAGTATGACCTCTGAAATTGGGAAGCATTTATTCAAATCAGTTTCCCACCCTTCCTGAAGACATAATTTGATCTTCTCGGGCCTCAGTTTCTCCCTCTGTAAACTAATATTAGCTGTAATGTTTAAAAAATCTGACCAAAGTTATCAGCCAGAACTCAACATAAAATAGTTATTACAATATTGTTGTATATTGACTGTCAATTGCCACTGATGTAAACAAAGGAAACTTGTTCATCTTGGTACACCTTCTTTAATAGTTCCTTTTACATTAACTTTCAGTGAGTTGACAATTTGCTGGAGAGAAGCAAAATTTTATTCACAAAGAATGTATTATTCTCTATAATGTTTTATTCTCCATCAAAAAATTTGTAAATATGTATTCTCAATCATTCACCTGGCATAAATTTGGAAAGAATGCTGTTTTAGGGTGGCACCTATGGCTCATAGGAGTGGGATGCCAGCCCCATGTACTGGAGGTGGCGGGTTCAAACCCAGCCCCAGCCAAAAACTGCAAAAAAAAAATGAACGCTGTTTTATGCCAGTGCAAACAAAATAAGAGAGTATGCTAGCAAAAGTGCTGTCTTCCTTTAATATTTTCAACTACAGATAGAATTCCTCTATAAAAAATTAATATTTACCAATAACTTGATAAAAGCATATCTGAAGCTTTATTTACTCAATTGTCTGGGTGTAGCTTCTGCTGAGTTTATACCTAAAGACAGTAAGGAGAGATTAAATATATGCGTAATAACCCACTGATACGTTTTAAAACTCAGAATCAGTATGAAGAAATCTGAGAATGTGACATACTAAAACTCACCTTTTCTCCATTTTATTCCCTCCAACTAAAATGCTGTTGTTTCTCATCCTCTACTTCACGTCCTTCATTCTAGACTTTTGCCATTTTAGATATTAAGACAATCTACGTACGCCTTTTATTGCTTATTCTGCCTCACTCCTCTCTTCTGTCCTCTAAATATCTTCTTGCTTGTGTCTTTAACATCCATTAATGCCACCATCCTGAATCCTGTCAGAGCATTTATCATTTTGATTTGTTATATAAATACATATACGTGTTTTAAACCACCTCCCTCAAAATGAACAAAATGAAAAGACACTTGAAAATTGAGGTGATGTTGAACAAGCTCTCATATCCCAGATTTAAAAAATAATTTAATCTTAATAATTTTCTTGGTGTAAAATGTGCATTCCCATTTTAATGAAATATAATATTTGTATGTGTGTGTGCATGTTCTTTTTTCCAAATCTATCATAAGCAGACCTATCTCTAGGTATGTGAATGTAATAAGACTTTTTAAGGGCTAGTACACATAGGTATTTATCATCTTTATGGGTCTAAAGTTGTTTCCTTAGAAAATTTTGTAAAGTCAATTTCTTATCAAAAAAATATTTTTTTTTACTTTTTCTTTCTTTCATGTTGGTAAAATAATTTCTCATTTTCTTAGTATCTTTAATTAATGAAGGCCAAATGCCATCAGCACATTTGCAAGTAGACTTCATGTAAAAACTAACTTTAGAAAAATATTCTCTTGTGCATCCTAAACACTAAGTGTAGAAGAGTTGTGAAAAAAGATGAATAGAAAAAATTCCCTGGAGAGTAACACATTCAGTTACTACTGTGGTTTGTAAAGTTCACCTTCTCTTCTGCTGTCTTGTTTTCCCCTGGGTTTCTTTGAGGTATTCCTTTCTCTTCATGTCTACCAATGTGTACACAATGCCTCTATCTTTTTCATTTAACATCTCTTTTAGATTGTTTCTGCATGTTTTTTCTTGCATGCTTACAAATAATATAAGAATTTATAATGCTTGCTATCAGTACTTTGTCATGAGCTAGTGGTTACCTCCACTTATAATTGATAAAGAAATCCATGAAGAATAGATAGATAAACACATTTTTTTTCTTAATGTGTGCTTTAAAAACTCTTGCTATGCAGAATCCAATTTCTTTTTCTGTGTAAGTTTATTTAGTTTTTCACATTTAATTTCATTATTTAGCAGATAGAAAATTACTTTTATTTTTATAGCCTAATTTCTTATAAAACACTTTCATACAGCTATTGGAAGGTAAAATTGTATCCAGAAGGCTATATAAAATATTCATTAAAGATAAAATAATTAATCCTTCTTGAATGCTTCTTACCTTATCTTTTTCCTTTAGCATTTGAGTGAATTTTAATAAAATGTATATAGTCTTAGGCTCACAAGGAGGCACATAAGCAATCAATTTTTGATTATGTGCAAAGCTACAGGGTCATAATCCATACAAAAATAAATATTTTTATAGTACTTCCTATCAGTTAATTAATAGGGTAATTCTGAGAAAATATTTTGGAATAAGCCTACGGATCAAAACATTACAATTCTCATAGTTTGTGGGATATTTTTCTAGATTTCTGAACAAAGTACTTTGAAAATGGTGATTTTTCTTAATGCTGAACATAGGTACAAATGAGTACTATGCCATATTCATATTTAGTTGAAATTAGTACTAGAGAGAATAAGTCATTCATTTAACAAATATTATTGACTACTCCATAACCTAAATCACTAAGACTCAAAGTCAATACCATCATTCAATAGAATTGAGTAATCAACTATTCTAAATTTCATTTCTAAACTCAAAGGCTCATTGTTGTGAAAATCCCTCATGTCACTGGTGGGAGGTTGCTTTTTCCACTCTCATTTGTCTCACTTCAAATCATTTCCATAAACTATATTATAACAGGATCTATTGCTATACAACACTAAGGCAGGAAATCAGTGCATGAAATGATAAATGCTCAAAGAGTAAAGGAAATAATAACTAGAAATTAAAGTAGGGCTAGGCAAAGGGGGAGGAACCAAATATGGTATATTTGCCACACATGAAACACAGGGAACCTTTGCTGCAACCTGATTCAGTTCTTGGTGTCAGTATTGCTTTTTGGCCTTTTGCTGAGCTCAGTAATGATGATGATGATGATCAAATACCCAGTGGTAGGTAATGACATAGTCCTAAATTAATACCTTGCACATTAATTGTGTGATAAAATAATTGAGCAAAGAAAAACAAAATAAAGCACATATAAGTATGACAAGTCATTTTACATTTTGTTGCTTAGTTTTCACAACATTTTTTCACTATCATGCTTAAATGAGTAAATGTGTTTTCAGACCAAAGAAGGATAACTCCAACCCAACATATACCCTAGCAAACATAATTCACATGTTATTTACTCCAAGGGCTTGGAGCAAAAGAGTTTTATGTTGATTCAACAACAACAGTCTTATCTTTTGACAACCCCTCATGGGTATCAATTAGAGCCAGGTGCATCTACAAATTTAGCAAAACAGCCCACTGCACATTAGAAGTAAGACCATAGATACTACTTTATGTCACATAAAATAGTACTTGTCAGATGCTGGCTCCTGTGACAATGAAAATTTTAAAAAATACATATTTAAAGCAGGAGAATTCCTTTGATATGGATCTTTGTTTGTTCCTCACACCAAAGTCTTGGCTCTAACAATTTGCTTGGATTTGAAAAGATGTACCTGTATCTGATGACATTTTCTGAAATTTGTTACTTGTGGGAGGAATTTTTTTAATATTACATTAAAATTATATTTTTGATAATATTTTAGCCTCACCATTGGTTTGTTAGTCATCAAAATAAAGTATAAATATATAGTAAATTAAACAACTTAGTGTATTCTCAAGACATGGAGTTTTGCTATATACCTAAATTCTCATTAGTTGAGCTGTAGAGTCTCAATGAGTATTCATTTCCCTCTTCATTATTTTTGTTACAACCTTCAACATTTCTTCAAAAACTGTTAACATTCTTGAAAAATTTTTATTCATCTGGCTTTTTCCACTTTTATAATTATCAACACGACATGCAAGTACTTCAGAAACAAGATCCATGAGTGATGACAGGTCAGTAGGTAACAACCATTACTACAGCAGATTCTCAATAATGTCTCAGTACTGAAAAGGACTTACCCAGTTTGATGAAAATTTTTCAAATTGTATATAAAAACAGCACATTGTACCCCATAACTGTATTAATGAACACATCTATGATTTAATAAAATAATAAAAATAAAACAGAGAAAAATAAAGGACTTAGATGAGACCGTAGAACAAATGGGATTAACATACATATACAGAACACACCACCCCAAAGCTAAAGAATACATATTTTTCTTGTCAGCCCATGCTACGTACTTCAAAATCGACCATATCATAGGATACAAATCAAATTTCAGCAAAATTAAAAGAATAGAAATTATGCTTCATATCTTCTCAGACTACAAAGCAATAAAGGTGAAACTCAACTTCAACAAACATGTTCATACTCACACAAAGACCTGGAAGTTAAACAATCTTATGCTGAATGATAGTTGAGTTTAGTAAAAGATAAGAGGATATTGTTAAATTCTTCAAACATAACAACAATGAAAACGCAAGTTACCAAAACCTGTGGAATACAGCAAAAGCAGTCTTAAGAGGGAAATTTATCACATTAGATGCCTACATTTGAAATACAGAAATAGAGCACAAGAAAAACCTCATGAACCATCTTATGGAATTGAAAAAGAAGAACAATCTAATCCCAAATTCAGCAGAAGAAAAGAAAAAAAAGTTAAATAAAATATTAATGAAATTGAAAACAAAAGAATCATTCATAAAATTAACAAAACAAAATGCTAGTTTTTAGAACAAATACATATAATTGATAAACCTTTGGCCAGATTAACTAGAAACAAAAAAGTAAAATCTTTAATAACCTCAATCAGAAATGATAAAGGGAAATAACAAAAGATGCCACAGAGATACAAGAGATCATCTCTGAATACTACAAGAAAATATATCCTCAGAAATTTGACAATGTAGAAGAAGTGGATCAATACCTGGAATCACATTCTCTCCTTAGACTTAATCAAGAAGAAATAGATCTCTTGACCAGACCAATTTCAAGAACTGAGATAAAAGAAACAATAAAATATCCCCCCGCTCCAAAAAAAAGACTCGGTTCAGATGGTTTCACACCAGAATTCTATCAAAACTTAAAAGAACAGCTTATACCCATACTGCAGAAATTATTCCAAAAAATTGAGAAAGAAGGAATCTTCCCTAACATGTTCTATGAAGTAAATATCACCCCAATACCAAAACCAGGAAAGGACCCAACTAAAAAGGAGAATTTAAGACCAATTTCACTAGTGAACATAGATGCAAAATTCTCAGTAGAATCTAAGTCAGTAGATTACAGCTACATATTAAAAAAAAAAATCATTCATCACAATCAAGTAGGTTTCATTCCAGGGATGCAAGGCTGGTTTAACATACACAAGTCCAGAAACATAATTCATCACATCAAGAGATGCAAAAACAAAGACCATATGACCCTCTCAATAGATATAGAAAAAGCAGTCAATAAAATTGAGCATTCTTTTTCTAATTTGAACACTTAAGAATTAGGCAGAGGTGGCACCATTCTTAATGTGATCAAAGCCATCTAAGACAAACCCAAGGCTAATATTAAACTGAATAGAGTAAAACTGAAAACTTTTCTAGTTATAACTGGAACCAGACAAGGTTGTTCTCTATCACCACTACTATTCAACGTAGTGCTGGAAGTTCTAGCCAATACATTCAAGCAGCAGAAGGATATGAAGGGCATCTAAATGGGTGTAGAGGAAGTTAAACTCTCCCTCTTTGCCAATAATCTCATCTCATACTTAGAGAACACAAAGACTCCAACACAAAACTCCTGGAAGTGTTCAAAAAAAAAAAAATACAGGTATGTCTCAGAATATAAAACCAATGTCCACAAATCAGTAGCTTTTATATATGTCAATAACAGCCATGATGAGAAGCTAATCAAGAACAAAATTCCCTTCACTGTAGCTTCAAAAAAAAAAAAAAAGAATTACCTAGGATTATACACAACAAAAGAAGTGAAAAATTATTCAACCCTAAGAAAAGTAATAGGTGAAGTTATTAACACATGGAAGAATATACCTTGCTCCTGGTTGGGGAGAATCAACATTGTTAAAATGTCTACACTACCCAAATTAATCCACAGATTTAATGCAATCCCCATTAAATACCATCATAAAATTTGAAGATTTGGAAAAAATAATTCTTTGTTTTGTATGGAACCAGAAAAATCTCCATATAGCCAAGGCAATTCTTGGTAATAAAAGCAAAGCCATGGGTTATCACTCTTACTAGATTTTCATCTATACTACAAGGACACAGTGATCAAAAAAGCATGGTAATGGCACAGAAATCCAACATTTGCAACCAAATAGAAAACCATGTGATGAAACTCTTGGAGACTTTACCTCTTTTATGTTTACATGATGGAGCTAGAACATATTCTTCTTAATAAAATATCTCAAAAAGGTATTCAAAAATGATTGAAAAGTATGAATATACTCAGTACTATTATGAAACCAATATGTAACCCCCCACACTTTCATATGAAAGATAAAACACAACTATAGCATAGGATGAAGGAAGGAAGAGGAGGGGGAGGGGTGAGGCATGGTGGAGGGAGGGTAATCATTGGGACCTCACCTGTGGTGCATATTGCAAGGGTGCATCTCAGATCTATTAAGAATAGAGTATAAATGTCTTAACACAATAATTAAGTGAGTGAGGTGAAGGCTATGTTAACCAGTTTGATACAAACATTCCAATTGTATATAAAATCAGCATTTGTACCCCATAAATGCATTAATGTACACAGTTAGGATTTAATGAAAAATTGTTAGGAGTAAACAAAAAAAAAGAAAGAAAGACAAAGAAACTAACCTCTTACAGACACAATCTGGTTGATCTTTGATAAACCAAACAAGAAAATATTCCAGGTAAAAGAATCATTATTCAATAAATGGTGTTGGGACAACTAAATAACCACATGTAAAAGACTCAAATTGAACCCACACATCTCACCGGTTATAAAAATTGATTCAAGCTGGATAAAAGATTTAAATCTTAAGGCATGAAATAATAAAAATCGTCAAAGAAAGTGAGGGGAAAACACTTGAAGATATCAGCCTGGGGAAAGATTTTATGAAGACTTCTGTGGCAATTGCAACAACAAAAATAAATAAATGGGACTTAATTAAACTGAAAAGATTCTGTACAGCTAAGGAAATAACAACCAAAGCAAGCAGACATCCTTTAGAATAGGAAAAGATGTTTGCATATTATGAATCAGACAAAAATAGATGTTTGCATATTATGAATTGAATAACTACGATCTATAGAGAACTCAAATTAATCAACAAAACAGATTCAACAATCCCATACATCACTGGGTAAGAGTCATGAATAGAACCTTCTCTAAAAAAGACTGACGAATGGGTAACAAATGTGAAAAAATGCTCATCATCCCTAATCATCAGAGAATGCAAATTAAAACTACCTTGAGATACCACCTAACCCCAGGGACAATAGCCCACATCAGGAAGTCTCAAAGCTGCACATGCTGGTGTGGATGTAGAGACTTTTACGTTGCTGGTGGAACTGCAAACTGGCATAACCTTTTTGGAAAGAAGTATGAAGAATCCTCAAAGAACTCAAATTAGGCATCCCATTTGATCCTTCCTACCCAGAAAAAAAAAATTATTTTATAATAAGGACATTTGCACTAGACTGTTTATAGCAGCTCAATTTACAATTGCCAAAATGTAGAAATAGCCTAAATGCCCACTAACCCAAGAATGGATTAACAAGCTGTGGTATATGTATACCATGGAATCCTATTCAACCACTAAAAAAGATGGAGACCTTACATTTTTTTGTATTAAACGGGATGGAGGCACAATGCATTCTTCTCAGTAAAGCATCACAAGAATGGAGAAGCAAGAATCCAATGTACTCAATTCTAATGTGAAGGCCGTAGATGACCTAATATAAGGTGAGGGTCAGGGAATGAGGGAGTGGGGAAAGGAGAGGGGGGAGGGTCACAGTGCATAGTGCACCTCTTGGGGGTGGGACAAAATTGTAAGAGGGACTTTATCTGACAAATACAATCAGTGTAACCTAATTCTTTGTACCCTCAATGAATCCCAAACAATAAAAAATAGATAAATAAAATAAATAAATCAATTTTAATTAATTAATTAATTCAAAACTATTATATTTCAACACATGCTGGAGTTGTGTGTGTGTGTGTGTGTGTGTGTGTGTGTGTAGAGAAAGAGAGAGAAACAAAGGAGAGAAAGAGAGAGAGGGAGAGGATCAGAAAGGGAAGCAACGTGGAACTTTCTTGAGTGGAATTAGTGCCCTTACAAAAGGGAACGAGAGAGCTCTCTTTTCCTTTCTGCTACGTGTTTCAAGAAAAGGACCATCTTCTAAATAGGAAACAAACTGTCACCGGTCACTGGATCTACTGTGACCTTGACTGTGAACTTCCCAGCCTCCAGACCTGAAACACATAATTGTTTGTTGCTTAATCACCAGGTCTACCTGGTATTTGTCAGGGCAGCCTGACCTGAGTGACAGAAATAGGTAGCCCTCCTTAGGGATGAAACCATCACAAATACCTAAAATAGCAGAAGAGACCTTAGAACTGGGTAATGGGCAAAGGCTGCAAGAGTTTTGAGGTCCTATAAAAATGAACATTTAGGGTTCTAGTGGTGAGGACTCAGAAAGAAGAGAACTATACAAAATGTTCTGTTTTCTTAGCATTTCTAAATAATCACTAACAGTATATTGGTGGGAATATGGTCAGTGAAGTCATTTTCATGAAATCTCAGAGAGAAAGGAGGACATGTTATTGGAAACGGGAGGAAAGGCAGTTCTTGCTACAAAGTGGCAAAGAACTTGGGTGAATAGTGTTCATATTCTAGTATGTAGTGGAAGGTAAAATTTTGGAGGGATGAAACTGGATATTTAAGTGAGGAGATTTTTAAGCTAAGAGTGGAAGTAGTAGCTTGGTTTCCTCTGACTATAATGTAATGTGAAACAAGAGAAATTGAAGATGGAATTTTTAATGCAAAAAAGGAATCAGAAATCTAAGACTTGAATATATCTTAGCCTGTCCACTTCACAAAAAAACAAGAGAGTGCGTTTAATAGAAAATGCTAAGAGTTGGCCAACAGATTATTTGATAACAAGATTAACATGGGTGTGAATTACAGACTTCACACTCTGTGGCTGTATCGACAACAGCAAGGAATATGGAAAAGCTGGAACACTGCCAGCTGGTACTAAAGAAAACAGAGAAATTGGTAAAAATGCAGAACGAATGTCCAACTTCTCAAACACTATTGAATCTGATTATAGTGCTCTTTAGCTGTGCACATGTGCTATCCTTCAAGTTAAGGGGAAAAAAACCCTAAAGTGAGTCAGCATCATCAGGCCCAGATACGTGGTGGCTTTTATAATTATTTCAAAGTGTAGGATCAATACTAGGACATCCGTGAGGCAGGGCTCAGGCCCAGTTTAGCCCTGTTAGTGAGACCCCTGCATGTGGGTGAGTCATGCTGGGCAGTGCTTCTCTCAGTGAGGGAGATTATATGTGGAAGTTGGGCTTCCACCCCAGTGAGCCTTAAAGGCAGAGAATCTATTGAGCCACAGAAGGGTTATTCCTGAGACTGAAGTTTAATGAAGTTTACCGTGTAAGCGTTTGGACTGATAGGAGCTCTGTCATCATGTTTTCTTTCTTCTTGCCCCCTTTTGGAACAGGAATGCCCCATCCTTGCATTTTGGAAGCACATGGCTTGTTTGGATTCATAGGTTCACAGCAATACAGGACCTTGAGTCTTACCTTCTTTTGGTTTAGATGATATTTTGATGAGACTTTAGACTTCAGAGTTGATTTTAGACAAAGAAAATACTTTGGGGGCTCGTAGGATTGATGTGGTTTGCATGCAAGAAGGACGCAAATTTTGAGGTGCTAGAAGCAGAATGTTATGCAATGAATTTCTGTGTTACCCTAAAATTCATATCTTGAAATCTTATCCTTCACTCTAATGGTATCAGAAGGGGTGCCTTTGGGAAGTAATCAGGCCATCAGGGTGGAGCTTTCCTAAGGGAACTAGTGCCCTTCTAAGAGAGACCCTAGAGAGCTCTCCTTCTCTTTCTGCAGGGTGTGCATACATAGAGAAGATGACCATCTGCTAAACAGCAAGAAGGTCCTCACCAGACACCAGATCTGCTGGCACCTTGATTTTGGATGTTTTAGCCTCTAGAATCGTGAGAAAGAAACGTTAATGTTGAACTCATTCAGTAGATGGTACTCCTTTATAGCAACCAGAATGGACTGAACCAGTATTCATGTAATTTTAAGGGAAGGATTCAGATAAGTATAGACAGCAAGTTATACGTGCATCATGACAGTTCCTGAGATTTAACTCCATGTGATCTCTTGTGTTGAGGCTAACACTGAATACTTGATCCGTCTTATCATTACTTTCCACATGGAATAAAACTTTAGAAGATATTTCCCTATTTCTATGTCAACAGAGTATTTCTGCTTTACAAAACTACTTAATGTTTTCTTTCGTTTGCTTCTTACATACTGATCATTCAACACTTTAGGAATGCAGCATTCACAATAAATCGTATCTTTGTTTTTGTGTGTTTTTTGTTCCTTCCCCACAGCTGTAGGTATGTGGCAGGAAATTCAAATGGCAATAAGTCTCAAAACAATACTGCAGGCTTGATGTATAAGTGAGGAAAAGGAAAATCTTACCATGCCTTCCTTGATGGTGCTATCAGAATTTATGGATGGGGTGGGGGAGAGAGATGAGTAAGATGCAGCTCCTTGGAAAGTCTGGGCTTTGAGCAATTCCATAATTACTCACCCTAGGACTGACTAGAAATATGCTTCCACTCACTCCACCTAAAATGTAGCTCAAATACTGATTTTAGGTATGAGGACATCAGTTTTGGAATAATTAGAAAATTTATTAATATCTTTTTTCTTTTGTTTGAGACAGTCTCATTCTGTCAACCCAGCTAGAGTGAC
>CAUYQV010086183.1:0-38066 GCA_963574575.1 Galagoides demidoff
CAAATTTTTTTTTTTTTTTGGAGACAGAGCCTCAAGCTATCCCCCTGGGTAGAGTGCATCACAGCTCATAGCAACCTCCAACTCCTGGGCTCAAGTGAGTCTCCTGCCTCTGCCTCCCAAGTAGCTGGGACCACAGGCGCCCACCACAACACCCAGCCATTTTTTGGTTGCAGCCGTCATTGTTGTTTGGGGGGCCTGGGCTGGGGATTCGAACCCACCACCTTAGGTGTACGTGGCTGGCGCCTTAGCCGATTGAGCCACAGGCACTGAGCCATATTTAACTTTTTACATGTTTATCCTGTGGTGCATAAAATAAAAGTGCATATTGGAGGGAAAACTTTGATAGAGCAACTAGATATTGTGAAAGATTTTCTGGGGAGAAAGAGAAGTATGATGAGAATAAGGAGTGTGGATAGGCCGTTTACTTCTGACTGTGCTAGAAAACCTAAAGAAAAATGACAAGTTTAGAAATTCTTGATTTAGGACCAGTAAGATCACCAGGAAGCTTATGTGAATTCCTTGAAAAAAATCATAAGATCTCTTGTGTGAAAGGCCAGTAATTGGGAAAGAGGGAGAGCCTAAGAATAGAAGTGGAGACTGTTGATAGATTAAGGCAGCAGTTCTCAACCTGTGGATTGTGACCCACAGGACCTATATTAAAGGGCCGTGGCATTAGGAAGGTTGAGAACTACTGGATTAAGTTATCTTGAGGTTCCAGAACCCTCAAACTATTCTGAACCTTTCTTGCTAGTGGAAATAGGCATTTCAGCCCCTGTTTGATGAGGCTGTGTCTGCCTTGCTTAGAGACCTCTTTACTTGGGGTAAGGTGTCATTTCCCTTTTATATTGTAAAACCACTTTCTCCATCATTCATTCTGTTGCAGGAGTCTTCTTTTCCCAGTACCCTTGCCCAACTTTTTCATTCCCCTCACAACCTTTGCTCACTTATGAGTTTATTACTCTCTATTCTATCATAGATAGTACCCTTTCTTTTCTTCAGAGAGTTAGCACAAACCCATGTTACTTATTTATTAATTCATTTTGTCTTTCATTTTGTAACTTACACAGTTTTTAAAACTTTTAAAAAATGGTGGTAACTGTGACCAGTTATTCAGTCTTTCCATCCCAACCACTATTACTAATTTATATTTTATTTTACTATTTCCTCTCAAACTTTTTTAAAAGATTAATTTCCTAAGTAATTAGGATTATATGTTTCTATTTTAAACATAAAGATAAAATATTACTTCTAGAGTATTGTTAGAATTGACCAACACCAGACTTAATCATGACTCTGTTGGTAGACTACTGACTGCTAGCATTTATTAATAAAGTTTTATTGGAATATAATTGCCTATTTGTTTACATAAGTCTCTGGCTGATTTTGTGTTTCTGTGGCAGAGTTGAATAGTTGCAGCAGAGACCATGTGGACAACAAAGCCTAAAATATTTATTACCTAGCCTTTTACAGAAAAAACTTGCTGAACCCTATTATAGACTATGGTGACCTTCTGGATTTGGGAACTCTTATTTCTGTCACTATTACACAGTTAACTTAAGGTCAAGATAGAGAAAAGTTACAAACTAGTGCTATACTACCTCTGGCAAGGCTAATGTGTCAGTTTTATAATTTCTTTAGGATTGAAAAGGTTCCATTCCACATTGTGGAATGCTACTTACTGCTACTCACTATTCAGTGTGAGCACGTGATATTATTTCTCCACTTGCTAGTGGCGAGAAAGAGATGTGGAAGTCTGTAATCAGCTAGCCTTCAGGCTGCGTTAGAGTGGGTATTGGTTGTTGCTAATTCAACTCTGATAGAGAAGAGATAGTAGAAAGTTAGTTTTCATTTCTCATTCAAGGAACTGCTTATTTCTTCTAAGGGAGCTATAGTTCCCAGATCCTTACCTCCTGTTTTTAAATCTGGGATTGAGGGCCATTTACTTGGTTGTAGGGGAAAAATGTACGAGGGCAAAAGGCAGATGGGTGTTCCCTTCTGCACATTTGGGATGACAAAAACTGAGGTTCTTTATGTGGCAAGGATTGGAAATAGATTTCATGTACTGTTAAAGCTGCCTCTCTCAGTTTTATCCTCAGAACTTAATAAGCCTTCTTTAATCTATACTTTGATTAACTGTTAATCCTGTGAATTCTGCTATCTATTATATAGTCTTTCTTCCTCTGCTGTTTCGTACTTGGTTTACTAGAATATGATATTTTTTTTATCATATTTTACACATGATTTGGGTGAATTTCCCCAAAATGAACTTTTCCACATTAAAACTGGCACTTTTTTGTCCACCCACACATAGGTAATGTTTTTTTGCTTGTCTATAAAGCCTCTTTACTATTGAAAGAGCTTAGTGTTGTCTGTGAACAGCTACACTGGTTTACAAGATTGTTAAAACCAGTCCTTGAGGCACTTCACTATTTATACTTCCCTGTTCAGATTAATTCCTGCCCTGCCTTCTTGTCCTTTCCAGGCACTGCTCGAGTCAGTGCTCTCTGTGAGGCCTTCTATAATTGCCCCAGCCGCAGTGTCCTTTCAGCATTTCAAGTAGTTACTTCTCTCAGTATTTAAGTTGTGCTTTTTGTGAGAAAGGTAATAAGATGCTATAAGGGACTGTCTCCAGTCCTGACACACAGATAAGTAAGTACCCACAGTGTTTACAGTTTCGCTGCTGGGAAAAGGAGAAATACAGAAATTACTACAGTGCAAAACACTATTACAAGAAGCAGAAACAAAGGTTTCAAGGGGAGAAAATTGCAGTTGGCTAAAGAAATTAAGAATAGCTTCATGGAAGAACTGACGTTTGAAATTGCTTGAAAGTTATGTAGGATTTGAATGCTGATTAATTCTTTGACCTGTCTGGTTCTCTTGCCAGAGAGAAAATTCTCTTCAAATTTTCTTCAAATCATCAGTGTTCTGCCCAAACTTGCATTTTCTCCTTTAAATAAATGATTTCGCCTCCTAATGCTGGGGGGAAACGGAGCCTCATTCTTGCCTTGCCCCTACCTGTCACAGGGTAATCTGATGGATTAAAAAATTCTGTAAAATTATGTATGTCTTTTGGTAAAATTTGAACATTGATTATTTGATATCAAGGAATTACTCATTTTGGGGTATAATAATATACTGTAGTTTTTTTTAAAAGGATAAGAGATAGTAAATACTAAATAGTTACAAGGAAATCGTGCATCTGGGATTTGCTCTAATAAGTGGAGGTGTAGAGAAAATAGTTCTCATATTAACTGGTTGAAACCAGATGCTGGGTATGTGGGATTTATGCTTTTCTTTAAATAATTTTTTTTTAAATAAGAGGAAAAATGGAGAAGGAAATAAACTAAGAATAAAATTAAGGAGAAGTAATTATCTAGTTACCTTTTTCCCCCCAAATTAAGACCTACCCAAAAAATAAGCCCTAGCAGGATTTCTATGCATTTGTTAAATATAAGCCCTACCCTGATAATAAGACCTAGTGATGGGCGTGCCTATGCAGTGTATCTGCATAGCCATGCCATGCATTTCTGCTCAGAGAAGAAGACATCCCCTGAAAATAAGCCCTAGTGTATAATCTTGAGAAAAAATAAACATAAGACAGTGTCTTATTTTTGGGGAAACACAGTACAATTAAGTATGGCAGGCAGACAGCAAGCTTCAATAAGGATAAATGACTATTGAAGCTAATTTTCACCAATAAAAGAATTGGGATATTGACAGTGGATATATTAGCACAATGCCTAGCATGAAGTAGATGCTGAGTAAATATTTGTTGAATCAGCTAGTAAAAGCTCAGAGATGGGCAATATAGACAATTATTAATAGTTGGAGAGGCCAGTGGCTCATGCTTGTAATCCTTGCAGCACTCTGGGAGGCTGAGGCAGGTGGATTGCTTGAGCCCAGGAGTTTGAGACCAAACTGAACAAGAGTGAGTCCCTGGTCTCTACTAAAAATAGAGACTCTACTAGCTGAGCACCTGTAGTCCTAACTACTCTGGAGGGTGAGGCAAGAGGATCGCTTGAATCCAGGAGTTTGAGGTTGCTGCGAGTTATGATGATGCCACAGCACTCTACCAGGGCCACAAAGTGAGACTCTGTCTCCAAAAAAAAAAGTAATTGGATAATTTTAAAGGCTGTGCCTTTGGGAAAACCTGGTAACTAGTCACCCTATTTGTTTTCATAAGTAACAACACATACTTGTCTAGCACTTAAGGTGACCAGGCATCCCACTTTTGGCAGGACAGTCCCAATTTTTAACAATTTGTCCCACCTCCCATGGTGTTTTAAAAGTCCCAATTTTTGGAAAGAATGCACGACAAGCTAGAGAATGGCAGGACAATGGGAAGGGAATGTATGGTTTTCAGCTGCTGAAAAGGTTAATGTAACTTCATTTGGGAATGAAGAGGTTAATGTAACTTCATTTGGAAATGAAAAGGCTAATGTAAACTCCCTACTCCCCTCCTAGACTAGGTCGCCCAGGTGGAGTCAGTATCAGAAGGAGACTGGCTCCCTCCCTCCCTTCTAGGCAAGGACAATTAGCTCAGAAGGAGCCAAACTATGTGGAACAAACAAGTAGTCCCCCCCTTCCCTAGAGGGTCCCTAACCATAAATAGCTCAGCCAGTAGCAGCCCAGCAGACAAAACGCCCGATGAAATTTCTCTATACGCTTTAAAAACCTCAGCTCACTTCACTAGGGGGTTGCTTGTCCTCCAGCCACACTGAAGGGAAGAGTGGTCCAGGCATATGCTTGCAAAATAAAGCACTTTTTGTCTTTACATGTGTGTGGTGGTCTCTCAGTGGCAGTTCTGGTCCCAACACTGCCATGTGGCTATTTCACCAGGATATGAGTTTTATATTATTTTTGTGAATTTTAAAATGTTAAACTTTAATAATAGCAAATAATTGTTGAGAACTGATTATTGAGAACTACTTATCAAAGTTTGCATTGTTGATCAGTTGTTAGAATCCGACCACCATTGTTTGGACTTAATGAACAATGGCATTTTTTGGCCTTGGCAACCAGGAAAACATTTTTTAACTGTCTCTTAGATGATACACATCATACTGCATGCTAGTGCTAGTTAAGTGATGTCAGCAAATCAGCTATTCAGATAATTTAGGTAAGTAATTTATTTATTTCATGAATTTAGCAGATAGTACTCATATTATTTATATTTTATAGTGGCGGCCTTGAGAGTGACACAACTTACAAAGTATCATTATTAAAAAAAATATGTTGATAAGGAAAAGGTTAACTCTTGGGCATCAGCAAAAATCACAATAGAGAACAAATGGTTAGAAATACTTCATCATTTTGAAACAAACCATGTTCCATACAATAATGCACTAAAAGTTGTGGGATATGCGCTGTCCTTACCAGGAACTAATGCTGTGACTGAACGCATTTCTTGTACCGTAAATAAAGTGTGGACATCAGAAAAATCACAATTAAGTGTTGAGACTTTGAAAGCCATTTTATGTGTGAAATATAATTTAACAAATTCTTGTGAAAAATTTCATGATCTTTTAAACAACGACAGCAATCTACTAAAAAAAAATTCACTCAAATGAGAAATATGCCAAAGAATAAAATACTTTACATAATTTTTTTTTTTTGTCCAGGGGTGGGTTTGAACCTGCCACCTTTGGCATATGGGGCCGGCGCCCTATTCCTTTGAGCCACAGGTGCCGCCCTATACCTAATTTTTTTTTAATGTATTATATTCATAAAGTGTACTTATGTTGAAATTAAAAATGTATATAACACAATACTATTTTTGCATTCTATGAAAATTTTTGTTGCTCCATATAGACCAAATTTTTAATTAAGACCCTCCCCCACCCCCAGTCAATGGTGTCCCGCTTTACCAATGTTAAAATCTGGTCACCTTAACTTAACTGTGTCCCGGGTACTATTCTAAGCAGTTTACATATACAGTATTAACCTTTTTAGTCCTAACATTAGCCTCATGGGAGAGGCTCTGTTACTTTCCTTGTTTTGCAGATGAAAAGATAGAAACAGACCTTAAATAACTGGCCTAAAGTCACATAACAGGTGAAGTAACAAAGCCATGATTTGATTTTAGGTAGTCACACTTCCGAGTCATATTTTTGTTCATCTTACTATATATACAGCTGCTTGTAGTTAACTCTTACAACAATAATTTGTATTTGTCCACATGAATGAATAGGCAAAACTGGATTTGCCTAAGACATAATTCATTCTCTGATTTTTTTTTTGTCATTCAAAGTTTATTGTTGGATTTTTATTGAATTAAGATATTCTAGGCTATTGTGACTTTGTTAGTTAACTTGTCTAGATGAGAAAATGTATACTTGTTGGAGCAGTTTGCTCAAAGTCGAGCCCTTAGTTGTAACTTGGCATGGTAACTGGGAAAAGTGACTATGTGCAAGAATTGCTTTAGAGAGTTAAAGCAGAGGACTGGAGTGAGGTGCGAATTGAAGGTATGAATGGATGATCAAGTTCAACTAATTTTTGTTTATAAAGTCAGTATAATTCTGAATGGTTTTGATAAAATTAGTAAATACAGGCCTGTTTTGTAGACAATGTTGATGAAAGGTTAAGTGCTTTTAATCTAAAAAGATTTCTTAACTTTCTTTTGTTAAAGGGTGACCCAAGAAGAGCTTGGCAGACTCTGAAAAAATGTTTCCTTTTGAATAACGGACTATCTGTAGAAACCTTGAAGACATTTCTGTCCCTTAGAACCCTGCTCTGGTTTTGAATATAGTCATGTACTAGCAGTTCTGTTTCTGTAATAGTTTGAATATTTACAGGTGGCTTGAAAATTTAGACATACTGACTTTACTTAGCTATTAATGTTTGTTCTTAATCAGATTACTCAGGCAGGTTTACAAATTCAAATTCTTAGATTGAGAGGGTTTTTTTGTTGTTTTGAAAATAGCATTATCAGAGAAAAGATAATCCAAAGTTAATTTTATTTCCTCCAAAACAGCATTTGCTTTCTTATATGGACTAGCTTAATTCATTTCAGTTTTTAATGTTGTATTCTACATGCTAACTAAACCTTTTTCATTATCTCAGAAATCTTTAGCGGAAACTTTGTTAATATCAATAAAAATTCAGTTTGAATGTGAAAAGGTAAAAATGTTATTAAAACATTCCTAAGATGCTATTTATTATAAAAAATTATGTCATTAACTGTGAAATTGATTTGTACATTTTTTTGCTTTAAATTAGTATCTTCATAAATGTATCATAATGCTTCTGAAATAATCTTTCAACCTTCATTTATCATTTACTTGGTAATTTAATGATCCAGAATTCTATTTATTTCACCCAGCCACTGAAAATTATTTATATTCTGCCTACTTTCCATAAATCTTTCGAGTTAGGTAATGAAGAAAGAGACAAAGGATTTCTTTAGTATGGTGCATAAACTTAAGTACTTTGGGTTGCTACCTTGTTTTGCTATCATAGTCCTTTTTTTCTTAAAAAAAAAAATCCTTAAAAATTTATCTTTAAATATATATCTCTACTGTATTTTAAGCATTTCATATTTTTAGACAAACAGCAAAGTAAAGTGCTAGTTCAGTTGTCTTTATCTACACTGTCAAATTTTAGTATCATGGCAGCAATAATAAGTTCATAGTTTTTGTAATGAGGTTTATGACATAAAGTAATTTGATTATCTAGGAATTTTGAGTAATTTTTTAGCCAGTATGTAGAAATAAGTTACCTCAGCTGGTTAGAAATCTTAGCACCCATCTAGCAAAAATATAAATTATTCAATCTTGCTTAGACTATTAGAGCAAAATATGGAAAAGTGTACAGAAAAAGAATGACTTGGGGAGTAAATAAACAGAGTGGTAGAATCTGTCTGAAAGAAATTTCAGAAGATGTTATTTTTCTTTTTGATCTTGTTTCCAGTGGACTTGTCTGACTCAGGAGATGTATTAAATAAAATAGGAGGAGAAATAATCAGTGCAATAGTGGGTAAAAACTTAGATATAGTCTTGTATCTGTTAATGAAATTGAATTATTCTTTCTTTTATTACTTTCTTTTCACAAAGAAAACTCCAGGGCCAAGTGACCTTAATGGTAAATTCTATCAAGCATTTAATGGAAAAAAAAATCCAATCTTATCTAGATTCTTCTAGAAAATAAAAGTTACTATTACCTTAATAGCAATACCCAAGACATAAAACCAGTATTCCATATAGATCAAAATCTACATAAACATACATGCATTAAACATTTTCAAGTCAAATTCAGCAGTGTGTAAAAAGATAATACAAGAGGGCAGTGCCTGTGGCTTAAAGGAGTAGGACGCCAGCCCCATATACCAGAGATGGCGGGTTCAAACCCAGCCCTGGCCAAAAAAAGGATAATACAAGACCAAGGGTTTTTTAAAACCAGGAATTTAATTTTAACATACATTATGATTTAACATAATGTAATTCACTATGTTGATAAAAGAGAAAAAAATCTTCTCCGTATACAAAGTTTTTGCCAAAATTTGATACTCATTCATGATAAATATCAAATTGGAAACAGAAGAAATCTTTCTCAACCTGATAAATAGGCACAAGCTCAACAACCTACAGCTTATATCATATCCAATTGTGAAAGACTGAGTAGTTTCCACCTACAACTAGGAAAAAAGCAAGATTTTTCACTCTGGCTACTCCTTATCTACATTGTATTATGAGTCCTAGTCACTACAGTAAGTCAAGAAAACTACTGAGATTGGAAATGCAAGATGAAAATTGTCTCATTCATTCTTTGATGAGATATATAATATGTTATATTAAATATATGTACACATACACATATACAGTAGAACCTCTGTAAGTTGACCACCAAGGGACCATTACAAACTGCTCAACATATGGAGGTGGTCAACCTAAGGAATTAGGCCATTGCACTGAGACATGCATGGGGCGCATGTTTGGTCTGTGAGAATTAGGTCAACTTAAGCAGGTAGTCAGTGCAGGGAGTTTGTCAGTTATGGAGGTTCTACTGTATATAGCAAATCCTAAATCACTAGAACTAATAAGTAAATTCAGTAAGATTGTAGGATATAAGGACAATGTACAAAAATCAATGTAATTTCCTTGTAATAGCAAAGAACAATTGAAAAGTGAAATTGACAAACACTAGTCATTCTTAACAGGACAAAAACCTAAAATACTGAGGTATAAATGTAACCAAATAAGTATAAAATCCATGCATTGAATAACCAAATATTACTGAGAACAACTTAAAAAAGATTTGAATAAATGGAGACATTTGTAGTTTGAAAGATTTGTTATTAAGATATTTATTTTACTTGGATTGATCAGTAGCTTCAAGACAGTCCCAATCAAATTCTCATCAAAAGTTTTCTAAAAATTACCAAACTGATCATGAATTTGAATTCCATATGGAAAATGCACAGGGCTTACAAAAGTCAGAAGAGTTTTTAAAAAAGAAGAACAAAGTAAAAGGATAATGGTCCCTGATTTGAAGATTTACCATAAAACAAGGGAGGGTGGTATGGTATAGGAAAGACAAATCTAAGGAACAGACTAGTGGGTCCAGATTTCTATATCTGTATATAGGTATAAAATTTGATTGGTTTTTGGCTCGGCGCCAGCCACGTACACCTAAGGTGGTGGGTTCAAATCCCCAGCCCGGACCTGCCAAACAACAATGATGGCTGCAACCAAAAAATGGCCGGGCGTTGTGGCGGACGCCTGTGGTCCCAGCTACTTGGGAGGCGGAGGCAGGAGACTGGCTTGAGCCCAGGAGTTGGAGGTTGCTATGAGCTGTGATGCCCTGGCACTCTACCCAGGGGGATAGCTTGAGGCTCCGTCTCAAAATAAAATAAAATAAAAATAAAATTTGATTGGTTTTTGATAAAGGTGCCATTGTAAGGGGAGCCTTTTTCTTTCTTTCAAAACAGAAATTTATACTATGTACCAAAAAAAAGAAAAAAAAAACTTGGGTAATAGATTTAACATAAGAGCTAAAACTGTGGAACTTCTAGAAGAAAACATGGGAGAAAATCTGCATGACCTGGGATGGACAACAAATTTTACTACACACAAAAGAGGAATCATAAGCAGAAAAACTTAGATTTCATCAAAAGTAAAAGTTTTTGCTTTTTAAAAAATATGTTTGACAAGGCAGCTTAGAGAAAATGTTAGGTAATGCCTAACAAAGGACTTGTGTGTCTCTCTCTGTGTGTGTATATATATATGCATATAGAGAGAGAGAGAGAGAATTTCACAAATCTTTTAGATAATTCAGTTTTAAAAAGCACAAGAGATTTCAATAGTCACATCACTAATAAAGATAACTGGGCTCGGCGCCTGTGGCTCAATCGGCTAAGGCGCCAGCCACGTATACCTAAGGTGGCGGGTTCGAATCCCCAGCCCGGGCCCGCCAAACAACAATGATGGCTGCAACCAAAAAATGGCCAGGCGTTGTGGTGGGCGCCTGTGGTCCCAGCTACTTGGGAGGCTGAGGTGGGAGACTCGCTTAAGCCCAGGAGTTGGAGGTTGCTGTGAGCTGTGATGCAATGGCACTCTACCCAGGGGGATAGCTTGAGGCTCCGTCTCAAAAAAAAAAATAAAATAAAATAAAAATAAAAATAAAAAGTTTGAGGACCCCTGGTGTAAGGTATAATCTCTGCTCTTAGACACTAATTACTAACAACATCCTATTCTTAGTAGAAATTACATGCTGACATTTTCTGTCTCTTTATAAATCACAGTTCTTCAGGGAAATTTAGAATGTTTCAGCTAAAAGGTTAGAGACCACTATTCCAGAACTTTGAGGCATAGTGTGTGATATTTTAATTATTTTAAATAATAAGTAGATAAATGGCCATGTGGTTTATAAATTGAAAGGCATAGGAGTCACAGAGGCAGAATGTTTTCAAAGATATTTTTTTCCCTAAGTTCTAAAAGATTTGTACAAAGAGAAAATCTTTATATTTTGTAATTTAAGTTTAAAGATTTATTTTTAATTTTACTTAGGGTGAACACTTTGGAACTACGGAAGCTACCGAAGCCTTCTTTGCAATGACTCGATTATTTCAGTCTAATGATGTAAGTCTTTTTTTATTATTTTATTTATTTTCCCCCAAGAACTCAGGGTGTTCCAAATTAGAGAGGGTTGCTTGAAATGTTTAAAATTACTTAAAGACTACTTGTCATAAAATTTATAAATGCTAATGACATGTGAAAACAAAAGAATTAAAGTATATAGTATAAGGCTGTTTCTCCCTAGGTCTTCCTGTAATCATAAGAACTGTTAATGTTCAGCTTATGGCATGACACTGCAACCACAGGCCAAACTGCAAAGTGGACTGATATAGAAGTTAGTATACATAGCTACCACATCTGTCAGTTCTTAGATTTCTGGTGGGCCTGCATTGCTGTTGGTCTGGTTCTTGGGCAGGCAGTTAAGAACAAGAGTTAGACATGGAGTGGGGAATGGGGCATGGAGTAGAGAAAGAGAGCGAAGACAAACCAAACCTGCCAGCACCTCTGCGTCTGTTGTGTTATCATAAGCCACCACGACTCTCAGAGCATAATGCTGCTGCTTTTCTTCTAAGTGTGTAACTTCTCTTCTAAATGTGGCATGTATTTTTTTTTTTTTTTTGCCTAGCTCTAACACAGAACCATGGGAAGGAGATTCAGGGGTGCATATTTCCCAGTTTTCTGTTAACATAAATTGACCAAATCTGGCAGTTCTTTTGGTATATATTGCATATCATCACAGGTCACATCTTGTGTCCAATCACCAGGACCTCCTGGGATTCAGTGGCCTGCGGTTGGCTATAAATGCTTATCTGTCATGGCAGATAAGAGAATTATGCAAGGACCTTCTTTTTGCTCATCAGCTTTCATTAGTGTTTGTTTATTTAATATGTGGCCCAAGACAACTCTTAGGTAAGCATTCATAGCCAGCCACAGACTGCAGTTATATGCCCTAATGAGAGGCTTTTGGAGTAGATCTTCAGGAAGATTAGCAGTCTCCTACAAGGCAGCTTTTTCATGGAAGCCATTATACACTCTTCGCTTAGAGGGAGACCGTTTTCTAAGATGTGAAATGAAGGTCTGCTACTAGCAAAGCCTCCTTAGGGGAATTTAGAGAATAAGGGTACTTGGGTTCATCAGAATCTGCCCCTTTGTCCCTGTCCTAATGTTTAGGACCCTCCTTCTTCCCTAACTCTAATATGAGATGTCCTTCAAGAGTTTGAATTGAATTGGCATTGTAATTCAGCCACCTACAGGATAGATTTTCAGAAATTTCAGCCGTGTGGCCCTATGACGTAAGGCTTTCTATGAAGGCATTATAGATTTCTGGTTCCTTACACAGACGTTGGGGTGTGTATTTAAAACTTTGAGCTCAACATTTTCTTTTCCCAAGAAAAGAATCTCTAGTGTACTCAGAAGCAACTAATTAGCCCATTGCACAATATGGGTTCTATTTATATTTTTATAAACTCTTCTATGGCAGTAACTACTTAGTTACCCAAAGCTTTGTCTTCTATAGGTCCTTGTCAGCAGATGATAATTTAAATATTTTGCCACTGCATGCCATGGACTACTAGTGTCCCCTTTACCACTGGAAACAGGGTCATTTATGCCTTTAATCAAATCAGAAGCAATTTCAGGTTAGTATCCTTAAGGTCTTGTTTCCTTTTAACCCTTTCTGTTCTAAAAATTCAGGGTTCTTTCAGGGAAACAAAGTCACTATGAATATTATGGAATTCTATTTGTTAGAGGAATTGGACCAGAAAACTAGGCATTTCAAGCTGCTAGAGTGGGGCTTAAAGTGAGTTTGTTAAAAAGCCATGGAAAGCTATTTCTTTTTTATGGCTCTGGTTTTGCAGCCAAAGCGTCTGGGGGTAGTACTGAGGTTGCTGTTGTTCAGAGGGCGGGCAGTTGGGAAGAAAAGCTTGGGAAGACATGGATCAGGGAAGAGCATGCAGTGAAGGGAAGAAACAGAATGAGGACAAACTCGAAGCCTCCAACACAGAGTTTTGTATTAAGAAGATACGAAATAGTTTTCTAGGAAATGGATTAGGGAAAGTAGGATTATTGGATTGGACTAATAGCCTGTTAAGTTAGTGCTCATAAATTTAAATTATTACTAGGCAGCATAGTGAATGATTTTTTTTTCTAGCTATACGCTGTGGGTTAAGGTGTGGAGGGGTTAGTGATCAGATTTAATCAAGGTTGCAGTTTTGCCAAGTTAGTAAACGGGGAAGCAAAAAAGTCAGACAATTGAAATATAAATACGGAATTTTTGGTTAAGTGGGAAGTGAGAACAGAGGCTGAGAGGGATCAGCAAAAAGTTGATAAGATCAATGGATTGTAGGTCATGATGGAATGAAAGAATTGTTGGAGTCAGGAGTGGTGATTGGAGAGGGAGATACTTAGAAATAAAATTGGAAAGGGATACTGTTTTGATACACGCTGTGACAATGGAAGTAGAAAGATAGGATCATTGAAACAGAGACCATCAAGAAATGAAGAGGTCAGAGCTTTATAGATAGCATCTGTGTGGATATTAAAATCATCAACACTTACTACTGAGATAATACTGGAGAGAGTAACAGTGAACAAGGTACTGATATTTTTTGAAAATAAGAGAAGGTTAACCTGGGGTCTACATATGCACCCAGGATTGATGGTGATATAGTCTCAGGGCATAAGCCAGAGTCTTGTAGGATTGGAGGTGCAGTGAATGAAGGCGGTGTAGTGATTTTGAATAAGGTGGTGAAGATCAACTTGAACAGCTTCCCCACCAGTAGATAATGGCCACTATTTGAGAGGGCTGCAGGATAAACCTTAGGGAGAACCAGGATTCAGTTAGAGCAATGGTTCTCAACCATTCTAATGCTGCCACCCTTTAATATAGTTCCTGTGGGTGAGGACCCACAGGTTGAGAACCACTGAGTTAAAGAAAATGATGGAAACATTTAGAGAAAAGTTTGAGGTTATAGGGTATATTGCTGAAGGAAGTGTCAGAGAACACGAAGGAGTTGTTTGGTATTTGTGGAAGGATGGAAAATGGAGTCAGATAAAGTGCTATACCCAGCTGCAAGGTAGCAAGTGTCTAGGTTATGAGTAACGAGAAGGATATTTTAGACTTTTTGTAGTGATTGTGGCAAGTCGCTGTGTAAAACATGATATGATTAGTTTTGATGGTCCCTTGGGAGGACTATGGAATTGAGGGAGTGGTTGTTTTGGAGGAAGGAGAGGGAGAGATTTTGCCAACAGCATGTGAAGCTCCTTCCTTTCCCAACCTTACTTTACCCAAGGGTAATTACTGTCTTGAAGTTGGTATTCTTTTATCTTTGTTTATTTATGTGAATTACGTATTTGTATCTATATCAATACCTAATATTTTTGTGTTTTGAAATACAAATAAATGATATCTTCATATTATTTTGCAGTTTTCAAAATTAATACATTTTAGGGATTTACCCACTTGTGGCATGGACTTACACTTTATCTGGTTTCCTTGCTGTGTGGAATCCTACTGTATGATATCCAGTAGTCTATCCATTCTCCCATTGGTAGATATTTAAGTTCTCACGTTTAGCTGTTACAAATGATATTGTATGTTTATGGACATAGTGAGCATTTTTCTGGGATAGATATTACAAGTGGAATTTCCAGATAATGCTTGGTATTTGATCTTGTCAGGTTCATCTTTACCTGGGCAGTACTTATTCACAGAGACATTGCTCCAAATCCTCATCATTTTTTCTTCTTTTTTTAAATTTCAGAATGTTACAGGGGTACAAATGTTTTGATTGTGCATTATTTTTGTACAGTCGAGTCAAGGTTACAATCATGTCAATCCCCACCATTTCTTATTATATCAGGCTCAAATATTTGCCATTTGCAGAATGTGAAATGGTGTCTCTTTGCATTTTCATGATCACTGCTTTTAATACTTCTACCTTCAGAATTGCCTTCTCATACTCTTTTTTTTTTTTTTTTTTTTTTGAGACAGAGTATCACTGTGTTGCCCTCCGTAGAGTGCCTTGGCATTAATAGCAGCCTCCAACTCTTGGGCTTAAGTGATTATCTTGCCTCAGCCTCCCAAGTAGGTGGGACTACAGGTGCCCACCACAACGCCCAGCTATTTTTCTGTTGCAATTGTCATTGTTGCTTAGCTGGCCTGGGCTAGGTTTGAACCCACCAGCCTGGGTGCATGTGGCTGGTGCCGTAACCACTGTGCTATGGGTGCTGAGCCTCTTTGTTTATATTTTTCCTACTGATTTATAGGTTAAATTTTGGAAACATAGTCTTTTAAAAATAGAATGAACTTTATTGTATACATACAATAAGATTCAGCGAATTAAAGTATATAATTCAGAATTTTATTTATTTATTTTATTTTTTTCACTATATTGCCCTTGGTAGAGTGTTTGTATACATACAATAAGATTCAGCGAATTAAAGTATATAATTCAGAATTTTATTTATTTATTTTATTTTTTTCACTATGTCACCCTTGGTAGAGTGCCATGGCGTCATAGCTCACAGCAACCTCAAACTCTTGGGCTTAAGTGATTCTCTTGCCTCAGCCTCCCGAGTAGCTGTGACTACAGACACCCACCACAATGCTGGCTATTTTTTTGTTGTAGTTGTCATTGTTGGTTAGCAGGCCTGGGCCAGGTTTGAACCTGCCAGCCCTGTGTATGTGGCCACCGCCCTTACCACTGAATTACGTACCGGTGCCAAGCCATTCATTGAGTTTTAAATACATATAAGGTTGCAGAACTACCACCATAGTCATGATATAGAAACTTTTTACCACACCAGAATGTGCCTCATATCTCTTAGTTACCCAACCCCTTCCCCTACCTCTGGCATCTATTCTACTTTCTGACAACATAGTTATTTTCATATTCTAGAATTTAATTTAAATTTAATCTTACAGTGTATATTCTTGTGTGATTTTTATGTCTTCATTTGGTTATGCTTTTGAAATTGATCCAAATTAATTTTTTTATATATATATATGCATACACACATATATATATTAATCAGTAGTTAATTCCTTTTTTATTATTGAGTAGTATTCCATTGTATGGAGGTAGTCTAATGTATTTATCCATTCATGAGTTAATAAATATTTGGATTATTTCTGTTCTATGGATATTATGAATAAAGTTGCTAAAAATATTCAAGTATATGTCTTTGTGTGGACCTATGTTTTCATTTCTCTTTGATTAATATCTAGAAGTGGTGTTATTGGGTTTATAGTTCCCTAAGAGTGAATATATTAAGCATCTTTTCACTCACTCACTTGCCATCTGTAAATCTGCTTTGGTAAAGTATTTGTTAAATTCTTTTACCATTTTTCAAAAATAACTAACCTAAAAAAAAAATAACCTTCTACTTGAGGTAGAACCTTCTACTGTTCTTTATATATTCTGGATATGAATTCTTTATCAGATTGGTGTTTTATATTTCCTCCCAGTCTGTGGCTTGCCTTTTCATTCATTTCCCACTGTTGTTTTTTTTTTTAAGTGTAATTTTACATACAGTAAAATTCACCCTTTTTATAGTGTAGTTCTGTGAGTTTTGACAAATACATATAGTAATATTATATATGCAATCAAAATTTAGAACATTCCATCACTCCAGGAAGTTCCCTCGGGTCTCTTTGCATTTATTTTCTTAGATCCTCAAACCCTGGCAACCAATCATCTTTGCTTTCCTCAGCCTGGGACTGCGATTCCAAGGAATTAACTACTGATTAACCACTTATGCCCTTTTCTAGGAAATCAGAGGAATGCTTTCATACTATGTGAGACCTTTTGACTCTTTTCAGTCAACATAGTGCATGGAAATTCATCCAGGTTTATTTTATCAGTAGTTTATTCCTTCTTATTTCATTGTAGTATTCCATTGTTTATAAGTGCCTCCGATTGTTTCATCTGTTTACCAGTTGAATGATGTTTGGTTTGTTACCAGTTTTGGTGATTATAAATAAAATTTGTAGGCTCAGCGCCCTTAGCTCAGTGAGTAAGGGCACCAGCCACGTATACCAAGGCTGGTGGGTTTGAGCCTGGCCTGGGCCTGCTAAACAACAATGACCAAAAAATAGCCAGGTGTTGTGGCAGGCACCTGTAGTCCCAGCTACTTGGGCAGCTGAGGCAAGAGAATCGCTTAAGCCCAAGAGTATGAGATTGCTGTGAGCTGTGATGCCATGGCACTCTACCCAGGGTGACAGCTTGAGACTCTGCCTCAAAATAAATAAATAAAATAAATAAAATTTCTATAAACATTCGTGTTTAGTTGTTTTTTATGAGCATAAATTTTTTTTTTTGGATAAATACTCAGGAGTGGGGTTATTGGGCCATATGGTAGGTATATGTGTGTATAATTTTTTAAGAAAATGCCAACTCATTTTCTGGTGTCTATATTGTTTCTATCATCATTGTATGAGAACTGCTTTTCCTCTGCATCCTGTCCTAGCACTTGGTATTGTTGTCATTATTTTTGTTTTTAAGTTTAGCCATTCTAGGTGTATAATGGTATCTCTTGGTGGTTTAAATTTGCATTTTCCTAATGATTGATGATCTAAAACATCTTTTTATGTGGATTTTGTCTTCCATATATCTTCCGTGGTGAAGGATCTCTTCATACCTTTTGCCCTTTGAAAAAAAATTGAATTGGCGGTACCTGTAGCATGGTGGGTGGAGGGGCTGGCCACATACACTGAGGCAGGCAGGTTTGAACCCAGCCTGCTCCTGCTAAACAACAGTGACAACAGCAAAAACAACAACAACAAAAATAGCTGGGCATTGTATTGGGCTCGGGCTCCTGTAGTCCCAGCTACTAGGGAGGCTGAGGCAAGAAAATTGCCTAAGCCCAAGAGTTAGAGGTTGCTACTGAGGGTAACATAGTGAGACTCTGTCTCAAAAAAAAAAAAATTGGACTGTGTATTATTATTGAATTGTAAGAGGTTTTTATGTGTTCTAAATACAAGTCCATTATCAGATATGTTCTGCAAATATTTTCATTCAGTGTGTGGCTTCATTTTCTTACAAGACTTTCCAAGGGCAGAAGTTTTAAATTTTGATGAAGTTTAATTTACAAGTTTCTTTATGTTATGGTTTGTGCTTTGGATGTCATATCATGGGAGTCTTTGCCTAATCCAAGGACACAACAGTTGTGACAATTCTCCTATGCTTTTTTCCTAAGTATTTTGTAGTTTCATGTCAGTTACTTTATGAGCCGTTTCAAGTTAATTTTTGTGTATGGTGTAAAGTAAGGATTGGATTTCTTTTCACTTCTTTTCTCTTCCTCCTTCCACTGCCTCCTCCTTTTCCGCTTTCCTCTTTCTTCGCAAATGGTTCTGGATCAATTGACCACCCATGGTGGGGTAGAGGAGGAGGAGGAGATGACAGTTGAGCTACATCGGCACATTGGAACATTCTGTTTTGTTTCATTTATCTATGTGTATGTTCTTATTTTAGTACCACACTGTCTGGATTACGATAGGTTTAAAACTTACTTTATAGAATATTTAAAAACAGGTAGCAGAAGTCTTCCTACTTTTATTTTCATTTTTGTATTTTGTATTTTATTTTTTATTTTTTTATTTTTTGAGACGGATCCTCAAGCTATCCCCCTGGGCAGAGTGCCATGGCATCACAGCTCACAGCAACCTCCAACTCCTGGGCTCAAACGAGTCTCCTGCCTCTGCCTCCCAAGTAGCTGGGACCACAGGTGTCTGCCACAACGCCCGGCTATTTTTTGGTTGCAGCCATCATTGTTGTTTGGCGGGCCCAGGCTGGGGATTCAAACCCGCCACCTTAGGTGTGTGTGGCTGGCGCCTTAGCTGATTGAGCCACAGGCGCTGAGCCTGTATTTTATTTTTTAAAATTGTTTTGGCTCTTCTGGGTCCTTTACTTTTCCATGTAGGTTGTAGAATCAGCTTGTCTATTTCTATTGTTTAATCCAAAGCCTGCTAGTACTTTGATGGGAATTATGTTGAATCTAAAAAGCAATTTGAGGTTGTTTGATATTGTGACACTATTGAGTTTTCTGCTCCACAAACATCGTATATATTTTCCTTTATTAGGTCTCTTTAATTTCTGTCAGTAATACATCATAGTTTTCAGTGTATAAGTGTTGCACATATTTTGTGAAATTTCTTCTTAAAGTAGATAAAACTTTTTGATGCTCTTGTATTTGTGTTGTTGGTAGTCTCTAGAAATTAAGTTGCTTTTTATATGTGGATCATTTTTCCTGTGATCTTAAATTAGTTTTAAGAGTATTTTGGAGGATTCCCTAGATTTTTTTTTAATATTAATTATTTTGTGCCAAGTGTGGTGGTTCATGCCTGTAATTCTAGCATTCTGGGAGGCTGAGGTGGTGGATTGCCTGAGCTCAGGAGTTCAAGACCAGCCTGAGTCAGAGGGAGACCTGCATCACTGAAAAATAGCCAGGCCTTTTGGTAGATGCCTATAGTCCCAGGCTGAGGCAAGAGAAACACTTAGAGCCCAAGAGTTTGAGGTTGCTATGAGCTGTGATGCCACAGCACTCTACCAAGGGTGACAAAGTGAGACTCTCAAAAAAAAAATTATTTTGTCATCTACAAACAAAGACAGTTTTACTGTGTTCTTTCTAATCTGTATGCCTTTTGTTTGTTTATCTTACTTTATTGTCTGCTTGCCCTATCTTATAGTTTGAGTAGAAGTGATGGTAGGGGTGTTCTTGCTTTGTTTCTGATTTTAGGGGGAAGGTATTTAGACTTTCACCATTAAGTATGATGTTAGCTGTAAGTGACTTTTATATCAGGTTGAGGAAACCCCTTTCTAGTCCTCACTTGAGAGAATTTTTTCACAAATGAGTATTTTGTTAAATGCCCTTTCCATATGCATTGCATTATCATATAATTCTTCTTTCTTTAGTATATTAATATGGTAAAATGAGTTGATTCCGTTTTCTGGGGGAAAAACCTGTACTGCCATATATACATATATAATCTTTGGTTTAGAAATATATTTTTTCCTAGGGTCATGAAACATACTGATCTGTAGTATTTTCTTCTTACCATGTTTTTGTCTGGGTTTTATATTTGGATAATACCGGCCTTGTAAAATGAACTGAGAAGTGTTTATATTTTCTTCCGGGGTTTTTATACAGTCATTATTAATTTTTTCTTAGATGTTTATAGAGTTCACTATTAAAGTAATCTTTTTATGAGAAGATTGTTCAAGGTTATAATTAACAACATAAAAAATAAATATGCTATTCAGGTTACTTGTTTTCTTGAATGCAGTCTGATAATTTGTGTCTTTTAAGGAATTTCATCTACATTGTTGCATAAAGATGTTGATAGCATTCCCTTATTCTTTTAATGTCTGTACAATCTCTACTGATGACTCTTTTCATTCTGATATTGGTAAATTATATCTTCTCTCTTTTATTCCTAGGAAGTTTAACTAGGGATTTGTGAACTTTATTGAGCTCTTCGTAGAACAAGCTATTCATTGATTGTTTTTCTATTAATTTTTTTCCCTTTCAAGCTAATTGTGGAGGGAAAAAAATAAAGAATGCTAAATCAAACCAGACAAGGGGAAAAGAAACGTAGATGTAACAGGTCAAGCATAAAATCATAGGATGGTAGATATAGATGCAGATGTATTATTACCTATAGTAAATGTAAATGAACATTTATAAAAACTCAGCTAAAGCAAGACATAACAAATTTCAAAGGAATGAAATCATATAGACTATATTCTATAATTATAATGGAATAGTGTTGGAAATTAATAATAAAAGAACAACTAGATAATTCATCATGTTTTGATATTAAGAATACATTTCTGTTTTGTTTCCAGCCATGATAAAGTAAATGGGCTGGATTTATCCTGCTACCATAAATACCTAGGAAATCAAACAAAATATATGACACAACAGTTTTAAGACATTGGATAGCAGGCATCCCTGGACTGTGATCTGAAGAAGGGAACGAACAAGGTGAGCCCTGGGATTGCAGTAGTTTACTGCCCAGAGGCACATTACAGGCCTCAGCTGAAGAGGAACGTAGCTGTATCTTAATGAGTTGGGAAAACAGATGGAAGGTTGGGGACTACAAAAAAGTTTGAATTTGTAAGGCAGGATACCAAAAAGAAAGAACCAGAAAGGGGTAGAGAGAGAGGGAAGGAAAGAGGGAAGAATTCAGTGACCTGCTGAGGACTACCCCTTGAGTCTGTAGATAAGAACTGATCTGTGTATGTATAAAAGGAAACTACTTTAGTCAAGGCTAACAAAATAATCAGGGAGGATTGAGAATAGTTTATATTTTCACCACTGAGAGTGGAAAGACATTGTAATGTGTAAGACATCTGGTATAGTTTTCAAAAGGATATCACCTAAGTAATTAGAATGTATCAGCTCTAGATTAAAGCTTTAAAAAAGTTAAAAGTAAGCCTCACTAGTAAAGAAACTGAGGGCCAGGTGTGGTGGCTCATGCCTGTATCCTAGCACCCTGAGCACTGAGGCAGGAGCATTGCTTGAGCTTAGGAGTTTGAGACCAGCTTGAACAAGAGTGAGATTCCATCTCTACTAAAAATAGAAAAAATTAGCCTAATGTGGTGGCATGTGCCTGTAGGCCCAGCCTGTAGTTCTCCTGAGGCAGGAGGATCATTTGAGTCCAGGAGTTTGAGAGTGTAGTAAGCTATGATGATTGCACTCTAGCCTGGGCAATGGAGTGAGACACTGTCTTGGGCAAAAAAAAAGGAAACTGATCCCAGGTAACCTACCCTCATGACAGAATAAGGTTCAACACATTGTAAAAGAATACAACAAAATTCAGAATTTAACAGCATAAACTTTACAATGTGCAACATCTAATAAAAAATTACCAAGTGTGCAAAGAAACATGACAATACTATACATGACCAAGAGAAAAATGTATCAACATATGCAAATTCAGATATAATAAAGGTGATTGAATAAGCAGGTAATGACAGTAAAACAAATATCGTAAACATGGTTTAATGATTAAAACTATATAGAAGAAACAGGTAGTATGTTCCTCCTCCACAGAGAGGAAGCAGAATAGTATGCACATTCATATTTGCACATTTTGAAAAGATCATCCAGGAGAGAATGCTAGGATTCATCAGGGAAGCCACACTAAGGAATGGGTAAGGAAAAGGTTTGGGGCGATTTGTGTGGCTGGGAGCTGCTAACAGCCAGGAGAAGCTCCTGGATTGAGTGAGACAGTAAGAAACAAACCCTCAGGGTTCCTGGGAAGGATGTGGAGATGAGATCTCTTCTTCAACCTTCCAGTGCTGTGCCTGTGTTCCTAAGCATGAAGACTAGCTTTTACAGTCTTAACTAGAAGAGAACCTCTAGACCCTTGGATATCTTGGGCCTAGCATAGGGAACTTCTTAGAGATTGCACAGAGACACTGTTCCAGAAAGAGAACTCATGTGGAATCCCGTAGGCATGCAATCCTGGAGCAGCTTGAGCCGGTTGCCATTCTGATAGCCTAGATATCTGGAAACTGGGTATGCCTGCACCCGCATGGGGCCATGAGGAGGGATAGAGGAGCCCAGGTGCTCTTATGCACCCCTACGAAGGTCTCCATTGCCCTGCTGTGGGCTTTTGACAAGACTGGAACATGTGCAGACAGCATTTTCCATAGTTTCTTGCCCATCCTGCTTTCCTGGGTGGGGTCCTACTCTTTCAGGTCACAGGTCCAGCTTGTCATTTTGTGAGTTTGACACTGGGTGATGCCCTGCCTTGGGCTAAGTTTGGACTTAACAGGGCCATATCCCTACCTGGGTAGGGAGGGACAGGGATACCGTCCAGGGGCATGGGACCTGGGGATTACCTAACCTAGTCCACCATTGTTAGAACTTGTACATTCTCCAACGTGAGGTCCAGCTGACTCAAATTGCCATCAGCATCACAGTGGGCACCTACCTGCATGAACCTAAAGGCAGTGTACCACTCCCTCTCTATACTGTGCAGTAGAATTTCTGGCGGAGGAGACCAGGTGAATTGCAAAGCTATCAGTTTTGAGCTGAGAGAAGAGGTTCCAGATGAGAAGGAACCAGCATAAAAATTCTGGTAATATGAAGAAACAGGCTCTCTCTTTATTCCCAATGGATCACATTGATTCACCAGCAATAGAATCCAATCAAAAGGAAATTATTGAAATGTCAGATATAGAATTCAAAATATGAATCACAAGTGAGCTCAATGGGATTGATGAGAAACTTGAAAACCAACACAAACAAATAAAAAAGTTCAGGGGCATGAATGAAAAATTCACTAAAGAGAGATAATTTAATAAAACAACATCTGGAAATGAAAGAATCATTTAGAAAATGTCAAAATACAGTGGGAAGCAAACAGAAGAATTTCATAGCATGAAGACAAGGCTTTCAAAGTAACTTAGTTAAAAATAAAAAAAATCAAGAGAAATGAGCAAAATCTCCAAGAAGTATGAGATTATGTAAAATAACCAAACATAAGAATTGTGGGTATTCCTAAGGGAGAAGAAAAAAAAGCAAAAAGCATGGAAAACCTATTTGAAGGAATAATGGAGGAAAACTTCTCTGGTCTTACCAGAGATTTAGGCATCCAGATATAAGAAGTTCAATGAGCTTCTGGAAGGTTCATTCGACATAGGATATATATATATATATATATATTTTTTTTTTTTTTTTTTCCACATAGGATATTACCAAGGCGGACAATTTTCAGGCTGGCCAAAGTCAGAGCAAAGGAGAAAACCTTATAAGCTAGGAGATGAAAGCATCAAGTAATTTTTTTTTTTTTTTTTTTTTTGAGACAGAGTCTCACTATGTCACCTTGGTAGAGTGCTGTGGCATCACAGCTCATAGCAACTTCAAACTCCTGGGCTCCAGTGATTCTCTTGCCTCAGCCTCCCAGGTAACTGGGACTACAGGCACCTGCTACAACACCCAGCTACTCTTTGTTGCAGTTGTCATTGTTGTTTAGCTGGCCCAGGCTGGGTTCGAACCTGCCAGTCTTGGTGTATGTGGCTGGTTCCATAATCACTGAGCTACAGATGCCAAGCCAGCATCAAGTAATTTCAAAAGGAAAACCCATCAGACTAACAGCAGACTTCTCAATAGACATTTTAAAACTAGAAGGCATTGGGATTCCATCTTAGTTTTTTTTTTTTTGTTTGAGACAAAGCCTCAAGCTATCCCCCTGGGTTGAGTGCTGTGGCATCACAGTTCACAGCAACCTCCAACTCCTGGACTCAAACGAGTCTCCTGCCTCAGCCTCCCAAGTAGCTGGGACCACAGGTGCCCGCCACAACATCTGGCTTTTTTTTTTGGTTGCAGCTATCATGTTTTTGGCAGGCCCAGGCTGGATTCGAACCCACCACCTCAGGTGTATGTGGCTGGCGCCTTAGCCACCTGAGCCACAGGCGCCGAGCCCCCATCTTAGTCTTTTTAAAGAGAATATAAGTCAGCCAAGAATTTTGTACCCTGCAAAACAAAGTTTCATAAATGAAGGAGAAATAAAATTATCCCAGATAAACAAAAACTAAGGGAATTGTCATCACTAGACCTGCCCTGGAAGAAATGCTTAAAGTGTTCTAAACATTGAAAAGAACATTTGATGCTCATCAGCGTAAAAACACTCAAAAGTAAAAACTCACAGCTCTTAAAATACAGTAACATAAGGAGGAATATGAAGCACCTGGGTAATAGTCAACATGATGACTAGAAAGTATTTAATTTATCAATATTAACATTGAATATAGTGCTTGCTTCGGCAGCACATATGCTAAAATTGGAAAGATACAGAGAAGATCAGCATGGCCCCTGCGTAAGGATGACATGCAAATTAATGAAGTGTTCCATATTTTTCATTAATGCTTTTTAAAAAAAGCGTTGAATATAAATAGTCTAAATGTTTCACTTACAGAATACAGATTGATAAAATGGGTAGGAAACCCCCCTAAATATTTGCTATCTTTAAGAACCCCATTTGACTTGTAAAGAGTCACATAAAATCAAGGTGAAGTGGTAGAAATAAATATTCCACACAAATGGAAACCAAAAGCAAGCAGGATGAGCTATTCTCATATCAGATAAAATAGACTTTAAATAAACAACAATTAAGAAAAAGGCAAAGATGGTTATTGCATAATGATAGAGATACTACTTCATCAAAAAGATACAATAATCCTGAATATATACCTAACACTGTACCTCCCACCTTCATAAAACAATTAAGACCTTCATAAAACTAGACCTAAGAAATGAAATAAACAGCAACATAATAATAGTGGGGGCTTTTACATTCCACTGACAGAACTAGAAAGATCATTGAGGCAGAAAAATCAGTAAAGAAACACAGGACCTAAAGAGGATTCTAGAACAAATAGACATTGACAGAACAGTCTAGTCCCAGAACTACAAAATAATATATATATATTTTTGAGACAGTTTCACTTTGTGGCCCTTGGTAGAGGACCATGGTGTCACAGCTCACAGCACCCTCTAGCTTTTGGGCTTAAGTGATTCTCTTGCCTTAACCTCCCAAGTAGCTGGGACTGCAGGTGCCCGCCACAGCACCTGGCTATTTTTATTTATTTATTTTTTTTGGTTGTAGATGTCGTTGTTTGGCAGGCCTGGGCTGCCAGTTCTGGTGTGTGTAACCACTGAGCTACAGGCGCCAAGCCAAAATATACATTCTTGTTGGCACTTAGGGCACTTTCCAAGATAGACCATGTATGAGGTCACAAAACAAGTCTCAGAAAATTCTAAAAAATTGAAATCATATCACATATCTTCTCAGACCACAGTGGAGTAAAACTAGAAATCAATTCCAAGAACTCTACAAACATGTAGAAAGTAAACAACCTCCTGTGAATGATCTTTGGGTCAATGACAAAATCAGGATGGAAATTTTAAAATTTTTATAATTGAGTAATAATGGCAACACAAACTACCAAAATCTCAGGGATACAGAAAAAGCAGTGCTAAGAGGGAAATTCATAGCAGTAAACAAAAAGACAGAAAGATCACAAGTTAACAACCTAATGTCACACTTCAGGGAACTATAAAAATAAGAACAAATGAAATCCAAAGCTTGCAGAAGACAAGAAATAACAAAAATCAGAGCAGAACTAAGGGAAATTGAAACAAACAACAAAAAATAAAACAAAAAAATTGGTTCTTTGAAAAGATAAAGTGACAAGCCACTAGTTAGATAAACCAAGAAAAAGGAGAGATTTCACATAATCTCAATCAGAAAAAAAAGAGACATTACAATGAATACTATAGAAATATAAAAAATAATCCATGATTGCTGTGAATACCTCTATGCACACAAACTAGAAAACCTAGAGGAAATGGACAAGTTTTTAGGAACACATGACCCCCCCAAGGTTGAATCAGTAAGAAATAGGAATCCTGAACAGACCAACAACAAGACTGAATCAGTAATAAAAAACTCCCAATAAATAAAAAGCCCTGGACCAGATGGATTCACAGCCCAATTTTACTAGGCCAACAGAGAAGAACTGGTACCTATTCTACTGAAACTGTTATAACATCAAGGAGGAGGAAATTCCCCTAACTCATTCTACAAAGCCAGTATCACCAAGCCGAGTAGGATAAAATTAAAAGCATTCCTCCTAAGAACTGAAACAAGATGAGGGTGCCTCCTTCTACCACTTCTTTTCAACAGTGTACTAGAAGCCCCAACCAGAATAATCAGGCAAGAGGTAAAGGACATCCAAATGGGAAAAGACGTCAAACTATTCCCATCTTCCTATGATATGATCTTATACCTTGAGAACCCTAAAATCGCCTTCAAAAGACTCCTAGAATTAATAAATGAATTCAGCAAAGTCTCCGGTTACAAAATCAGTGTACCCAAATTATTAGCAGTTCTATAAAATAATAGCCAAGCATAGAAAGCAAGGACTCAATGCCATTCATGGTAGCTGCAAAAAATACATATAAATATATTAAAATGCCTTGGAGAATACTTAACCAAGGAGATAAAAATACCTCTACAAGGAGAACTATAAATACAGATGCAAGAAATTGTAGATGACACAAACAAATGGAAAAGCATTATGTGCTCATGGGTTGGAAGAATCAATGTTTGTTAAAATGTATACTGCCCAAAGTTACCTGCGATTCAATACAGTTCCCATCAAAATACCAATGTCATTTTTCACAAAATTAGAAAAAACAAATATAAAATTCGTATGGAACCCAAACCAAACATGAATAACTAATTCTAAGCCAAAAGAACAAATCTAGAGACATTAGGTTGCCTGACTTCAAATAGTACTCTAAGGCAGTAGTAACAAAAACAGCATGGTAGACATAGACTGATGGAACAGAGTAGAGAAACCAGAAATAAAGCCAAGAGTCTACAACTAACTGGTCTTCAACAAAGCAGATAAAAGCATACATGGTGGGGAGGATACCCTGTTCAATAAATTTGGTTAGGAAAATTTGATAGCCTCACACAGAAGAATGAAACTAGATTCCTGTCTCTCACCACAGTGTACTTTCTGCTCAGTTGTGCTATAAACCTAAAACTGCTATAAAAAATTAAAAAAAATTGATTTTTAAAAATGTTATGTAAATGGATTAATATAGTATGTGACCTTTGGGGGTTGACATTCTTTTCATTCAGCATAATCCCTTGAGATTCATCCAAGTTGTGTATATTAGTAGTTTGTGTACCTGTGTTGGTAAGGGGTATTCCCTGGCACATACGTACCATAGTCTATTTAACCATTCACTTGTTAGTGGTTTCCAGTTTTGGATTATTACAAATAAAGCTACTATGACCATTCATGTACATGCTTTATGTGAACGTAATTTCTCTGGAATAAGGGTCCATGGTTACTTAAACATATAGTAATTGCGCATTTGGTTTTATTAGACTATATTAAACTATTTTCTAGAGAGACTACTGTTTTGTATTTCTGCCAGTAATGTATGAATGGTAACTTCCCCAACATTTTGTGTTGTCAGTATTTTAGCCATTCTGATGGTTATGTGGGGATATATATCTCCTGTGGTTTTGATTGGCCTTTCCCCAAGGGCTAGTGAGGCTGAACATCTTGTCATGTGCTTATTTGCATCTGTATATCCTCTTCAGTGAAATATTTGTTCATGTTTTCTGCCTATTTTCTAATTCACCTGTGTTTTATTTTTCCCTGTAGAGTTTTGAGAGTTCTTTGTATATTATGGATACTGGTCTTTTGTCAGCTGTGTTTTTTGTACATACTTTCTCTTAGTTTGAAGCTTTTCATCCTTCCAAAGTTTTTAATTTGGATGAGATCTGCTTTATTAATTTTTCTTTTATGGATATTGCTTATGGTATCAGGTCTAAGAACTTTTTGCTCAGTTCTAGATTCCAAAGATTTTCTTTTGTGTTTTTTTTTCTAAAAGTTTTGTGTTAAATATATGATAAGTTCATGATTCATTTTGTGTTAATCTTTATTATTGACTTTTAAAACTAGGCCTATGTATTACTTTGATAAAACAAACAAACTTGGGAAGAAACCTAAAAGGCTCAAGAAATAATACTGGCTCTTACTACTTGTAATATAGTCTATATATTTTCTATTCTGTCTTACCCCACCCCACCCCACCTTACATTAGACCTCCCCATCTTATCCTGTAACTTCTCATTCCATCCTGTTTCATTTCATTAAAAACATGCTAAACATTACCCATTCATTTGATTTCATGATACTCCATCATAGCTTGAAAAGCATAGTTGGCACATTCCTTATTTTTACTTTTTTTTTTTTTTTTTTGAGACAAAGTCTCACTTTGTCACCCTTGGTAGAGTCCCAGGGTGTCATAGCTAATGGCAACCTCAAATACCTGGGCTTGAGTGATTATCTTGCCTCAGCCTCCCAGGTAGCTGGGACTAGTGGTGCCTGCCACAATGCCTGGCTATTTTTTTTTTTTTTTTTTCAGAGATAGGGGTCTTGCTCTGGCTCAGGCTGGTCTTGAACCTGTGAGCTCAGGCAATTCACCTGCCTCGGCCTCCCAAGTGCTGTGATTACAGGCATGAGCCACCACACCCAGCCTGTTTTTACTTTTCATTTATAGTAGAACATCCATAGTTGACCACTTTCCTACGTTGACCACCTTCTTAGGTTGACCTAATTTTCATAGAGTGGACATGCATCACATGTACGTATCAGTACAGTAGCCTTGTTTTTTTATGTTGACTACCTGTGTGTTGACCATTGTATTACAGTCCTTTGGGTGATCAACTTACAGAGATCCTACTCTGTCTTTTTTTCTAACTTCATTAGCAGTTCTATTTCAGATGTTTTAAAAAAAATCACACATTTCTCATTGATGTGAAAAATTAAACTATTTTGTTCAAAAAAAGTGTATACAAAGACATAACAAGAATAATAGAAGACACACAAAGAGATCCAACTGAATCTTCCAGAAATTAAGAAAAGCGACACAAAATGAAAGGTACATTGATTGCATGGGGTTAATAGCAGATTAAAGATATAGGGGGAAAATCAGTGTACTTGAAGACAGCAGTAGAAACTGTTCAAAATAAAGCAAAGAGTGAGAAAAGGCAGAATGGAAATGAAGAGCATCAGTGACATGTGGGATAGTGGTTTGGAAGTTCTTTTAGTGATTATCCTAAAAATTGTAACATTTTTTCATTTATCAAAATCTAACATTCATCCTTTTCTTTTCCCCGCTCAGAGGAAATTTGAGATTCTTAGGACATTTATATGTAATTTATATGTATAAGAGTATATCTATATATATACACACACACACAGGTATGTATACATATACACATGCCACGCACATTTACACATATGAATGTATTATATAACATCTTTTTGTGTGTGCCTTCTGTTCGCTGCAGTTTAACTCATGTCTTTAACACTTTTTAAAAAAACTCTTCATCTCTTGCTGTATTTCTGAGTTATCTTGATAATTTACTTTATACTTTTAGAATCCTATTCTTCCTAGATTTTAGATACGAAATCCCATGCCAGTAAGTTCCTGGGCTTGTACTGGGCTTGTACTTCTGTGGCTACAAATGTTTTTTATTTGTTTTCAATTCTAGCACCTGTGAATTTCCCTTTGTTTTGCTGTAGGCTACAGCAGATTTTTAGTTCATATTTCATTCAGCATTTCTGTTTGTTTATGTAGTATGTTTTGGTGGTTAAGAGCATATCTTTGTCAACATTTTGTACTGTCTTTTGAATTTCTACCATTTTGGTGGATGTGAGGTGGTATGGGAAATATGGTTTAGTTTCCATATCCTGGGTAACTAATAATGTTGAGGGTAACTAATAATGTTGAGCCCTTAGTTTTTGAGCTTTAGCTTGAATTTTTTTTTTTTTTAGTATCTTCAGTTTTCTTCTACTTCTCAAAGTGTTTTTTATTGCAGGGTGGGAGTGAGTCTTTAACCATGAAATTTTGATTCTTATTTTCTCTGTTTTTCTCATAGCAGCTTTGTATGGCTGTGATCTGCCCTCGTATCTGCCCTACACTGATTTTATCTTTGATTTTTTTCTGTCTTTAATCACCATGAGAATGTTCATTCCCTTCTTTTCTTTCCTTAATGGAAAAGTAACCTAAAGATTCTCTGTATATAGACTCTGGAGCTAGGTCTGAAACATACTTGAATTTCTTTGCTTATAAGAAATTTGAAGTTACTTAGTAGGGAATAAGGCTGGAGAAATTAGAGTAGTGGTTCTCAACCTGTGGGTCGCGACGAATTATATTGAAGGGCTGCAGCATTAGGAAGGTTGAGAACCACTGGATTAGAGGACCTGGGGTATAACCAGTGCCTATTTATCCATATGTATGAGTAAATCAGAGATCCAGGTGATTAGGGGAGGGTAGGTGGTACTTGGTTATTGTTACCTTAGTGCTTACTTTGGATTATCTGGAAATCCTGATAATTGAAAGTTTAAGTAAGTTGTCCAATCACAAATCATTTAAGGTTCAGGGAAAACACTGTTATACAGTGACCTGAGTGGGAAATGCAGAATCTACACATCTCTTTATGTTTATTAAGAACTTGAAAACAATATTTTTTAGCTCAAGCCTTTTAACACTTTGAAAAACCTTTATTTTTGTACTGAGACTGTTAGAGTCTAACTTTGCATGTCTGTGTAGAAAGACTCATATAATTAAATTTTAAGTTTTCACCTAGATTCTTTTTAGTGTGTCAATGCATCGATTCTTTGTTTTTAGGAAATAAGAGTATTTGGAATATTTTCTCACTCAAATACTTCTTTGTTGCAGTGTTTGGCCAAGGCTGGGTTTGAACCTGCTACCTCTGGTATGTGGGGCCGGCGCCCTACTCCTTGAGCCACAGGTGCCACCCCTCACTCAAATATTTTTAAAAGTTTTTTTGGTAGATGAGAATCTCTTTAAGAATATCTTTCCAAATGTACCTACTAGGGGTCTTCACTTCAAATAATTTTAAAAACCATTTCCTTTTGAATAATCTGTTGCCTTTTATAAATAATTTTTCAGCAAACATTGAGGAGAATGTGCTACCTTACCATCAAAGAAATGGCTACCATCTCTGAGGATGTGATAATTGTCACAAGCAGGTATGTGAATGGTCAGAATCTAGGATTGGATGTATGTATTTAGTAAAATATTTCCTGTTCTTTGTGAGAAAGCCAATAGGTATTTAAAAGAATATAATATCTTAAACATGCTTTTCTAAAATGCAGTTGTCATCTTATAAAGTTCATCCCCATGTGATAAAGCAGAGAGAGAAGTCACAAAGGATAATACTAATAAATTTTATTACATTAAAATGTTCATGAAAACATAGAAATAAAACTAAAAAGTAAATGGTACATGTACACTGAAATAAAATATTTTTAACAAATATATCAAAAGGCTAGCATCTACAATATATAAAGAACTCTTACATTATAGACACCCAAGTGGTAATTCATGTGATAACCAATATAAATTATTTGAATATTGTTATTCATTTTCACTGGCAACCCAAAAAAATAGATTAAAAATTTAAGAATGAATTATAGTATTTTTGCTCATCAAACTGGCAAGAAAAAAAAAGCACATGAAGCAGCATTAAGTACTTAGAGACATGTTCATATACATAGGAAACAGTAATAAATTGATTTAGTTTTTTTTGGAAAATGGTTTGACATCATTGTTTGCGTGATCGAAAGGGCTTCCCTTTGACCTAATAATACCACATCTATGGGACTATTCTCAGAAAATAATCACTGTAACAGAGCAAGACTTTTATATGATAATGTTTATTGCAGCACTGTTTTCACTAAGAAAAAGGACAACAACTTATATGTCTATCATTGTTAAAATTGATTAACCATGTAATGTTTGTAAAGTATTTTTAAGTTCTTGGAAATAATTTTAAAACATCTTTAATGACATGAATAAATCCTCATTAAAGTGCTAAGTGGGAATTGACTTCAGACTATGTATTCCATGTAATCTCACTTTTAAATATATTTTATGTAGGTATAGAAAAAACACAGGTGGAAATACACTGATTTATTACCAGTGGTTAACTCTAGGTGTTTGAGATTGTAGCTAATATTTATTTTCCTTAAACTTTTGTTAATTTCCAAATGTCTTAGAATGAATTTATAGTTCTAAAATGTATAACAAATGTTATTTTTAAAATAGTTGCCTTCTTCCCCCCCTTTTAAAATATTTATTAAGTCATAAATACATAAATCATGTATACATTAATGCACTTATGGGGTACAATGTGTGGATTTTATATACAGTTGGGAATGCTTACATCAAACTGTTTAACATAGCCTTCACCTCACTTAATTACTGTGTTAAGACATTTATGCTGTATACTTAATAGATTTGACGTGTACCCTTGTAATATGCACCATAGGTGTGGTCCCACTGTTTACCCTCCCTCCGTCCAACCTCCCATATAGTTGCCTTCTTAATTACTAGTTGTAACTCATTTAAGTGAATCTAGTTATGTATAATATGGTAAATTTTTGGAGGAGGGTGCTTGTATTTAACCAGCAGTTGTGTCAAATATAGTTTTGATAAAGAAAGTTTTTAGCCAAAAATCAGACAAAAGCAGGTATGAACAATAACTTAAGACAAGAGTTTGTTTTTCCTCATATAACCATAAGTCTAGAGGCACAGAGTGGCAAGTGTTGGTTCAGTAACTCAGCAGTGTCAGGGCTAGTGTCTGTTGAATTCTTTTGGACATTCTCCATTATTGCAAAATAGATGCCTGCATTATTGGCAGTGTAGCACATTCACAGCAGGAGGGGTACTCGGAAGGGGGCCAGGGAGTGCCGGCACCATCTGCCTCTTTTATCAGGAAGGCAATATCTTTTCCCTAGGCAATTTTTAGATTTCATTTGGCAGAACTGTGTAATACTACTATCGTTAGGAGACCAGGAAAGTGAGTATTTAGCTTTTGTAGCCCAAGTATCAGGGGCAGGAAGGGAGAAGGGGTTGAAAATGGGTGTTAGATTAGTCAGCTATAGTGCCTGCCACAAGTAAGAAATAGAAAATTGAGTTAGGTTGCTCGATTCACTCAATATTTTAAAATTTTAAAACAAATTAGTTAGTATTGATTGAGAATTTTTTTGTTGATTTCTTTTAGCTGTTAATACTTCTGTCTGAGTTTTGTTAGGCCACCTTTAATTGTGGTTTACTTCTAGTTCATTTTCAGTGATTAGTCAATGTGGCAGGTAGAATAATGGCCCCTCAAAGATGTCCCTGTCCCAATTTCCAGGACCTATGAATATGTTATATTACATGGCAAAGGGGAATTAAAGTTGCTAAACAGCAGATAAGGAGCTCATCTTGGATTATTCAGGTGAGCCCTTTAAGGAGAAGAGTTTTTAAAAATGGAAGTGAGAGGCAGAAGAAGAGGGTCCGTAAAGAGATGTCATGGTAAAGATATATATTGCCGGATTTGGAGATGGAGGAAGAGGACCATGACCAAAGAAACTAATACAAGTGCAATAAAGAACAATTGATTTAGGTACCTGGAAGTGGGATGCTATTGTAACAGATACCTAAAAATGTGGAAGTAGCTTTGGAATTAGGCAATGAACATCTGTTGGAAGAATTTTGAGGTGTGTGATAGAAAAATCCTAGATTGTGGTAAAAAACCTGTCAGTAGATATGTGTTAATGATCCTGCTAGACTTGAAAGGACGTGAGGAGCAGGATAGAGAAAACATTTATCACTTTAGAGGATACTTAAATCATTGCTAACAGATTGTTGGTGAAAATACTTACATTAAAGGCACTGTTGGTGGAGTTCAAAGGAAAATGTTGGAAACTGGAGGAAAAGGGATTCTTGTTATGATGGTGGCAGAAAGCTTAACAGAATTGTCTTGTAGTTGTGTGAAAAGCAAGACTTTTAAGCAGTGAACTTGGATCTTTAACTTAGATTTCTATATAAAACATTGAAGATGTGGCCTAGTTTTGTTTTGCTACCAATACTAAAATTTGAAAGTAAAGAAATACATTGAGGGGAGACCTGTTAAACCAAGACTTATGATTTTGGAATTTCTTAGCCTATCCAAAAGGCAAAGGGTGCTAAAATCAACAGATTCACAGTACAGGAAAATACACTGCAAAGAAAAAAAAGGAATCACTGCACAACTTTTTGCTGAAGCTTCAGAAAGATCAAAAGTTCAGAGTTTTCACTCATATAAAACAGCGAAGGATCAAGGGGGTAACTCATAAATTCCCTCAGTATCTAAGTAGAAGTCAAAAATAGAGATGGGATATCTAGGCAAGATCTGTAAAGGAGCCTCTTGTCCAATAGAGTGAGTCCCTGTACTTATATATTTTGACCCACAAGGTTTTTGAGAATCTTACTCTAGCAGAAATACTACCAACTTGAACTCAAAGGGACAAGACAGGATGAACAGAAAGAAGGCTGTCAGAGCCCCAGAATTCTATAGGTGGGAAACAGGCTAATAAAACTACTCAACTTTAAATACATACTAGTTACTCTTTGTGAAAAAGAAAGGATGACTCTGAAGTGAGTAGAACGTGCCTATAGGGTGGAGCTGAAAACTGTACAGAATTCTGCCCAGGCAGAAACCTATTCTAGTTTGCCTGGCTAGATTTTAGAATTGCTCTGAAACGGTGATTTTTTCCCTTTCATTTGTTCTCTATTTGAATAGGGAATATCTGTAACTATTATTCTATGACCATCCCACCTTATGTTTGGGGAGTGGGAAACTTGTTTTCTGGTTTCATAGCTCTGCAGGTGGAGAGAAATATTGCCATAGGATGGATTGTACAAAGGGGATCACCCATACCTAATTCAAATGATTTTGATAATAAGATTGGGGATCTTTTGAATCAGTGATATTTAGATGAGATTTTGAACTTTGAATTGATGCTGCAGTGTTGAGATATGGGAAGATCTTGAAATGGGTGAATGTATTTTGCATGTGAAATGGACAAAGCCCCACATCACAGTGATTTTATTAGCCCAGTGAGACTTATGTTGGACTTCTATAGAACTGAAAGTAACAAATTTATATTGTTGTAAGACACTAATTTTGGCAATTTATAACAGCAAGAATGGAAAACTAGTATTTTAGATGAACATTCTGTATATGTAGACAATTTGTTAACTTGGTAAAAAAAACATAGAGATTAAGATTAAGAAAACCTGAAGACAGACCCTTTACAAAAGAATGTATACAAATGGCCAATAAGCACAATCTTCTCAACTCCATTAGTCATCATGAAAGTGCAGATTAAAACATTAATGAGGTATTGTACCATACCCCCCCCAGATGGTTATTATAAGAAAGCCTGAGAATGTCAAAATCACAAAGCCTACTTGAGTACTCAGTATATAGAACATTTGAAACTCTCATGCACTGAAAATAAGAATGTAGAATAATACAATCACCTTAGGAAAAGTTTGGCAATTTCTTATGAAATTAAACATGTACCTGCCCTGTGATCAGTGGTAACACTTCTACATCTTTACCCAAGGAAAGTGAAAACATACTGCCACAAAAAAGACTGTACAAGAATTTCATAGTAGTTTTATTTGTGATAACCCTAAACTGGAAACAATCCAGAGGCTCCAAATAGGAGAATGGATAAACATATTGTGGTATATTCATGAATGGACTACTACTCAGTAATAAAAAGGGACAGATTGCTGTATTCAAACAGCAATATGAATAAACTTCTGGAACATTGTGTTGTAACAAAAGAAAATAGACACAAAAGACTATATGCTGGATGATTCTATTTTTACAAACTCTAAAAATAACCCAAACTCATCTGTGGTAATGAATCCAGAAGTCTGGTTAGTTGGAAAAAATTGATCAAAATGGGCAAGAGGGAACTTTCTGAGATGCTGAAATGTTCAGTATTTTGTTTTGGATAGAGGTTACTGGAGTGATCACAATTGCCAAAACTGATGTAACTGAACACTTGAGTTGCCCATTTTTTATTGTGTTCAAATTATACTCAATTAAAAAAAGTGGAATTTTGATCAGTGGCTTAAGAATGGTCAAGTATATGGACAATCTCATGATACTATTCTATCCATTAATAGAAGGCAGACCCCCTTGTGATGGGACCCACTCAGTGAAAGTCTACATCTGAAGATTGCTTAGAATTCTGGAGTTTGAGCCCCGAGGAATGATCCATCACTCACATTAGGAAGCAGTATGGGAAGTGGGTGTCAGTATGGGATCAGTTATATCCCTAGTTTCTGAAAAACGAATAGTTCATGGACCATGATTAAGGATGAAATAAATGGGTTGTAGAAACTGATATTAGGCAGGCAGTTTTGAAATCAATTGTGGGAGGAATGTGTGGATTTGGGTAGAGGGAGGAAAATACTTCGAGGTTCCTGAGGAGACAAATAAGCCACATTCACTTACTTGGTAAGAAATATAGAAGCCGGAAACAGCTTTTTTATTTGAATGGGGCAGCTGTGCCTGAATGATTATTTCTGAGAGGTTACTTCCAGGACTTGGCGTAGCACAAGATACTGTTATGTATCTGTAATTATAATACTATTATAATCTGACTTAGCCACTTCTTTTGTGAAATTCCTCTCTCTAAGATCTCTAGTAACCTCTAATTACAGAATCGAGTCCACATTTTACTTGACCTATCTCCCAGTTTTAATGTGATTAAACAATTCCTGCAGTTATTTTATCTTTGGCTTTCAGAAACCATAGTCCTAAGTTTCTTCTCATCTCTGATTATTTTATTATTCTTCAGAAGTAGCTATTTTTCTTTTGCCTGTCATCTAAATATTGGTATTCCCTGGGGTTCATATCAGTGTTGCTATTTCCCAAACTCATCATGCTATTTGATACCTTATATCTTTGTACATGTTTCTTCCTGTACCTAGAATTATTTTATTTGCTTTTCTATATAGCTTAAACATATATCATTATAGATGCTGACTTCCTAGTTCTTGACAGATTAGTCATTGTCTCCTCTGTTGTTCTCATAACACTTTGTTTTTAACCTGTTTTAGTATTTGATACATTATTGTAATTATTTGTTTACATGTTTTTCTGCCCTCTGAACTATTAAATCTTTGAGAATAAGAACCATATCTTATGTAACTTTGTATTATTAATAACTGGGAAAGTGCCTTGCACATATTGGATATGCATAAAAGTTTATTGCAGAGTTACACAGGATAGTCCCTTTTCTCTCTTCTACAAGCAAGGGGGCTGTAATCATGGAGATTGTTTTCCTCTCTACCTCAAGAAAGCACTCACACATAGGCAGACATAAAGAGAGGTAGGTTTGGCTCGGCACCTGTGGCTCAATTAGCTAAGGCGCCAGCCACATACACCTAAGGTGGCGGGTTCGAATCCCCAGCCCGGGCCCGTCAAACAACAACGATGGCTGCAACCAAAAAAAAAAATGGCCGGGCGTTGTGGTGGGCGTCTGTGGTCCCAGCTACTTGGGAGGCTGAGGCAGGAGACTCGCTTGAGCCCAGGAGTTGGAGGTTGCTATGAGCTGTGATGCCATGGCACTCTACCCAGGGGGACAGCTTGAG
>CAUYQV010086184.1:0-18108 GCA_963574575.1 Galagoides demidoff
GCGCCTGTGGTCCCAGCTACTTGGGAGGCGGAGGCAGGAGACTCACTTGAGCCCAGGAGTTGGAGGTTGCTATGAGCTGTGATGCCATGGCACTCTACCCAGGGGGATAGCTTGAGGCTCTGTCTCAAAAAAAAAAAAATAATTTAATGAATGATCTTTAAAATTTTTCATGTCACACATAACATCCTCTCACAGCATACCAGTGAGCAGCGCATACCAGTTGAAAATCACTGATCTTAGATGGATCTCCAGATTTGGTTTTTTTTTTTTTTACATCTTGGAGGGAAGGGTTAATTTCTAATGGTTTTTCACCTTGACTTTTTAATGAAACCTAAAGCATTGTATAATAGTATCATGATACTACTGTAGTTTGAAGTGAATATTACCTTTTAATCCATTATCTATTCTGTAATATGGAGAAAAAAACTTAACTTTTCATCCTCAGAGGGATTAGAATGTAGCCTTTATATGTCTGTCCATGGACAGCTCAGTTTAAAACATTTCTTTTCCATCATGGCCATGTTGTTGCTAATTTTTAATCCTCTGCTTTGTGTACTTAAGATTGGCTGCCTTGGTTTTTTTCCTTTTTTTTTGATACAGAGTCTTACTCTGTCACCCTGGGTAGAGTTCTGTGGCATCACAGCTCACAGCAACATCAAATGCTTGAGCTCAAGTGATCCTGTTGCCTCAGCCTCCTGAGTAGCTGGGACTACAGGTGCCTGCCACAACTCCTGGCTGTTTTTAGAGGAGGGGTCTCACTTTGGTTGGGGCTGGTCTGGAACTCCTGAGCTCAGGCAATCCACCTGTCTCAGCCTTCCAGAGTGCTAGCATTATAGGCATGAGCCACTGTACCTGGCCTGCCTTGAGTATTATGCACAGTAGGGCCATTATGAAGTTCAGCTTGTGTGCATTTGTTTCCTTTCTGTCAGCCTAGCACCCTTCTAACTATACACCCTTCTACTATAGTTGATTTTGGAACCTAGAATTTCTGGGGGCAGTTCTTGTTGAGTGGAGACAGGTAGTTTTGTGAATCTCTCCTCCTTTTTGGATCACTTTCTAACATAACAATTATTAAGAAAAGGAAAAAGAAGCAGTAATCATCAATTCTTGTTTCAGTCATTAAATTATGGTGTGACAAACCAGAGTAGGCACAGTTAGGTTTGGGGCTGTCAGCTGCTGGGAGTAGGAAACAGTGCCTCCTGGTGGGTGTTTGATGAACAGGGTGTTTGATGAACAGGGTGTTTGTGACAGGTGTCCACAGAGGAAAGAAGAATGTGACGAAAATTACTTTAGAACTATAACTTTTGAATGTCATTTGAAACCTGTAAAGAGTTTTCCCAAATATATGGCATATGGATTGTACCAGTGCCAGTGCCTATCAGGATGACTCTGGAGGATGTATGGCATCATGTTTTCTTTTTAAATCCTCTCTTCCCAATTAATTCCAATTTGTGTATTGTGTCTGTAGGTTACTTGACATTTTTCTCCAGATGGGTTAATTTTTTGAATTTTCCTGTTCTTGAAGAGTGACCCCCTAAGAAGCTCAGATGTGTCTTTAAGATAAGGGAGACTAGGCTCGGCGCCTGTGGCTCAATTGGCTAAGGCACCAGACACATATACCTAAGGTGGTGGGTTCGAATCCCCAGCCCGGATACGCCAAACAACAATGATGGCTGCAACCAAAAAATGGTCGGGTGTTGTGGCGGGCGCCTGTGGTCCCAGCTACTTGGGAGGCTGAGGCAGGAGACTCACTTGAGCCCAGGAGTTGGAGGTTGCTATGAGCTGTGATGCCATGGCACTCTACCCAGGGGGATAGCTTGAGGCTCCATCTCAAAAAACAAAAAAAACAAATTCTGCATGATAGATGGAGGTCAAGGAACCTCTAGCAAATGTTTGTGTATGGATTATTTGTTAATCAGATGTATATAATCTGGAGACCATTGACACCAAACAGCTTTTGTCTACTTTATTTTATTTTATCTCAATTCAATGTGATTTAATCAATTAAAAAATAACCTTTATTTGAGTTATGGGGAAATTCTCTTTAAATGTATTTTTTAAAGAACTGAGAATCAAGATGTGATAATAGACTAATAGTCATTAATTCAAACAAATCCCTAAACTGGCAGAATTTCAGTTGGTGTCAGTAAAACAGTCAGTCAATGATTGCTAGCCCTCTGCTCCTACTCCTATTTGCTCCATTAACATTGAGACATATTAGTCAGTCTTTTATTCAACAAATATGTATTAATCAACTCCTATGCACTTACAATGAACAAAACTATCTGCTAGCTGATAGGAATACAGTTGTGAACAACAGACAAGGTTTCTGGACTCACAGAACCTAAACTCCAGGCTGGTCACAGTGACTGAATGCTAGTGTCTGTAAACCTAGCATTCTAGGAAGTTGAGGAGGGAGGACTGCTTCAGGCCAGGAGTTCAAGACAAGCCTGGGCAATAGTGAGATTCCCATCTCTACAAAAACATAAAAATTAGCCAGGTGTGGTGATGTACACCTATAATCTCCATTACTCAGGAGGCTGAGGTAGGAAGATCACTTGAGTCCAGGAATCCAAGATTGCAATGGGCTATGATCTGCACTACTACACTTTAGCCTGGGTGATAAGAGCAAGACCCAGCCTCTTAAACAAAAAACAAAAAAACAGGGCAGCACCTATGGCTCAAGGAGTAGGGTGCTGGCCCCATATACTGAGGGTGATGGGTTCACACCCAACCCCGGCCAAACTGCAACAAAAAATAGCTGGCGTTGTGGTGTAGCCTGTAGTCCCAAGGCTGAGGCAAGAGAATCACCCAAGCCCAAGAGTTGAAGGTTTCTGTGAGCTGTGATGCCACAGCACTGTACCAAGGTTAATAAAGTGAGACTCTATCTCTAAAAAAAAAAAGCAAAAAACAAAAACAGGCTCGGTACCCATAGCATAGTGGTTACTGCACCAGTCACATACACCCAGGTTGGTGGGTTCGAACCTGGCAAAGCCAGCTAAGCAACAATGACAACTGCAACAAAGACAACTGCAACAACAACAAAAAAAGCCAGGTGTTGTGGTGGGTGCCTATAGTCCCAGCTACTTGGGAGGCTGAGGAAAGAGAATTGCTTAATCCCAAGAATTTGAGATCACTGAGAACTGTGATGCCAAGGCACTCTACCTAGGGTAACATAGTGAGACTCTGTCTCAAAGAAAAGAAAAAAACAGTAAAAAGAAAAAAGTAAGTACTTAGAAAATGTGAATGCTACAAAGGAAACACAGGCTGCTGAGATGCAGAATAACAAGAGACATCTAAATTAATAAATAATTACAGCAGTTAACATTGAGCACTTCAAACGACAGATGTTGGTATGGATGTGGAGAAAAGGAAACACTTCTGCACTGCTGATGGGACTGCAAGCTAGCACGTTCCTTTTGGAAAGAAGTTTGGCAAACACTCAATGAACTAAAAATTGACCTGCAGATGGATCCTGCAATTCCTCTACTAGGAGTATATCCAAAAGACTAAGAATCACTTAGCAAAAAAGATATTTGCACCAGATTATTCACTGCAGCTCAATTCATAATAGCCAAGTCATGGAAGAAGCCCAAGTGCCCCTAAACCCACAAATGGATTAATGAATTGTGGTACATGTATACCATGGAATACTATGCAGCCTTAAAAAAGGATGAAGCCTGGCTCAGAGCCTGTGGCTCAAGTGGCTAAGGCAACAGCCACATACACCTAAGGTGGCGGGTTCAAATCCAGCCTGGGCCCACCAAACAACGATGATGGCTGCAACCAAAAAAAAATAGCCAGGTGTTGTGGCAGGTGCCTGTGGTCCTGGCTACTTCGGAGGCAGAGGCAGGAGACTCACTTGAGCCCAGGAGTTGGAGGTTGCTGTGAGCTGTGATGCCATGGCACTCTACCCAGGGGGATAGCTTGAGGCTCTGTCTCAAAAAAAAGATGGAAGCCTTTATCTCTTTTACGTTTACATGGAGGGATCTGAAACACATCCTCCTGAATAAAGTTTCTCAAGAATGAAGGAAAAAGTATCCAATATACTCAGTACTTCTATAAAACCTACTTATATTTACTCACACTTCTTGTAAAAAATAGAACACAACTATAGTCCAGGATGATGGAGAGATATGGAGTGGGAGGAGAGGGGCGGGGTGGGGGGAGGTTTGACAGAGGGAGGGTAAAAGGCAGGATCACACCTATGTAACATATGACAAGGGTACAGTCAAATCTGTGAAATGTAGAACATAGATGTTTTGGCACAATAGTCAAGTTAATGAGGTGAAAGCTATGTTGATTGGCTTAATGTAACCACATTAGATTGTATTAAAAAAAATCAGCACACTGTACCCCACATATGCATGAATGTATTCATGATCTTTGTGTATCTGACACAATAAAAAAAAAAATTTGAGCACTTCAGATAGAGTAGTCAAAGAAAACCTCTCTGAAAAGTGACATTTAAGCCGACAGTAGAATGACAAGGAGCCACCAATGTTATTACTGGGGAGAAAAGCTTTTTAGGCAGAAGGAATAGTGCATACAAAACCCTGAATGGTAATCAAAAACCAAAAAGGCAGCCAATGGGGCTGGGCCTAGTAAAGAAGGGGAAGAGATGAGTAGATTTGATATGGAAAGAAAGAAAGCTCAACTCAGACTATTGCTAAGAATTTTGGTATTACACATAGACCCCTAGTCTAATATTTTCATTAGTTACAAAAATTTTTACTCAGTCCATCTTGTTTCAGTTTAATAAATCTGGCATAAGGAATTATTCTCATTTTTCACCTATCTGAACAAAGACAGAACTACTGACAAGTGAACTTTGGTTTACCTACTAAGAAATAAGTACTGTTTACAGGTACTGAAACTGTACTTTGTCATTATATTTTTTAAAAGTTAGCATTAAGTTATTCTAAGTTTAATCTTCCCAGTTTTAAAATCCCCAGCCTCAAAAGGGAAGAAAACATTATCATAATGAGATGCAAAGTTGAGAAGAACAAAAGAATAAATATAAATGTTCTTTGTCTAGCAACTAAATTTTTTTGTCTACTTGTGCTCAATGCAGAATGCTTGGTTCCCATGGATTTCTTCAAGTTTTGAAAAGGAAATCGATTTTTAAGTCTCTCTCTCTCTCTCTCTCTATATATATATATGTTTATATTTGCCTCTAACTCTGCTTCTCCACAATCTTTTGTCACATCCTTCAAAGAAATGACAGCGTTCAGTTTATTGAATTATTTCTTTCCTATTAGATAACAGGCAAAAAAAATAGAGTACCTCTGTGTCAACCCCTTTAGTATCTGAACCTGAGAAGTTATACCAAGGCAGTGATTATTTGACAACTACTGATGTGTCAAGACTCATCAACATAAATGGAAAAAAGACCAATAGTACCCAGCTTTTCAGCTGAGATCACACTGAGTATACAAAACTTGCAGCTGAATTAGTCCCTTTCTTTTGTCCTCCTCAGCTTTCACTAAATGATTAGCTGCTTCTTAGAAAATGTCCAAAGTTAACAATAGCAGTTCACATTTGAATGCCTGAAAAGTGCCAGCCACTATTCTAAGCACATTACATACATTAACTTATTTAATCCTCAAAATAACCCCGAGCCAAGGTACTATTGCTTCCTTACTTCACCCATAGTAAAGATAAAGAAGCTGAAGCAGACTGGATAAGTAGCTTTCCAAGATCACAGTACTTATTAAATGATCTGTTTTGAATTTTCCTCAATTCTATTTTTATTTTTATTTATTTTTTTTGAGACAGAGTCTCACTCTGTCACCCTTGGTAGAGTGCTGGGGCTTCACAGTTCACAGCAACCTCCAATTCTTGGGCTTAAGTAATTCTCTTGCCTCAGCCTCCCAAGTAGCTGGGAGTACTGGTGCCTGCCACAACGCCCAGCACTTTTTTTGTTGTTGTAGTTGTCATTGCTGTTTTAGCTGGCTGAGACTGGGTTCAAACCCACCACCCTCGGTATATGGGGCCGGTGCCCAACCCACTGAGCCACAGGCACCACCTCTATTTTTATTTATTTATTTTTTGAGACTGAGTCTCATTTGGTCACCCCTGGTAGAGTGCTGTGCCATCTTAGTTCACAGCAACCTCAAACTCTTGGATTTAAGTGATCTTCTTGCCTTACTCTACCAAGTAGCTGGTACCACAGGTGGTCCCCAAGACCCTGCTATTTTTAGAGACAGGATGTCACTCTGGCTCAGGCTAGTCTCAGAGCTGTGAGCTCAGGCAATCCACCCACCTCCCCCTCCCAAATGTTGGGATTACAGGCATGAGCCACTGACCCTGGCCGCTCCATCCCATTTTTAAACCAATTTATTCCTACTATTATATATATATGTTTATTTATTTATTTTTTTGTAGAGTCAGTCTCACTTTATTGCCCTCAGGCTGTGGCATCACAGCTCATAGCAACCCCCAATTCTTGGGCTTAGGCGATTTTCCAGCCTCCGGAGTAGCTGGGACTACAAGCGTCTGCCACAGCCTGGCTATTTTGTTGTTGTTGTTGTTGCAGTTTAGCCAGGGCTGGGTTTGAATCTGCCACCCTCGGTATATGGGGCTGATGCCTCACCCACAGAGCCACAGGCACCATCCCTTAGTATCTTACATTTTAATATCATATACTGCTATCAGTCAGAGGGTTAAGAGCATATACTCAAGCTCAATTTGCACTTGGGCTTGACTTTTTATTAGCTGTGTAGCATTAAGTAAGTTACCAAATTCCTCTGACTCAATGTCATTTATCTATAAAATGGAGATGACAATAGCCATCTATGTCCTTGAGTAATCATGAGCATTAAATGAATTATACATAAAGTACTTAGAACAGTGTTTGGCACATAGTATACACAAGTATTAACTGTTGTTATTCATGCTATCACCACAGCCCACCTGGGCATTTGGCAAAAGCCTGCTGTATTTAATTTTTTGCAGTTTTTGGCCAGGGCCAGATTTGAACCCACCACCTCTGATATATAGGGCTGGCGCCCTACTCCTTTGAGCCACAGACACCGCCCTAAAAGCCTGCTTTATTTAATCTAGTCAACAGTTCTTTTCTTTTCCTCAAACATCTGTCATTTCTGTTGTTTGTTTTTTTTGGTTTTTTTGAGATAGAGCCTTGAGCTGTCCCGCTAGGTGAATGCCATGACATCACAGCTCATAGCAACCTCCAACTCCTGGGCTCAAGTGAGTCTCCTGCCTCTGCCTCCCAAGTAGCTGGGACCACAGGTGCCCGAGACAACGCCTGGCTATTTTTTGGTTGCAGCCGTCACTGTTGTTTGGTGGGCCTGGGCTGGATTCGAACCCACCACCTTAGGTGTATGTGGCTGGCGCCTTAGCCACTTGAGCCACAGGTGCCAAGCCCATTTCATATTTTTTTTTTTTGAGATGCCATGACATCACAGCTCACAGCAACCTCCAACTCCTGGGCTCAAGCGAGTCTCCTGTCTCAGCCTCCCAAGTAGCTGGGACCACAGGCGCCCGCCACAACGCCCGGCCATTTTTTTTTTTTGGTTGCAGCCATCATTGTTGTTTGGCGGGCCCGGGCTGGGGATTTGAACCCGCCACCTAAGGTGTACGTGGCTGGCGCCTTAGCCAATTGAGCCACAGGCGCCGAGCCCCAAGCCCATTTCTGTTGTTTGATTTACATCAGCCAACATACTATCTTAGGAAGCGAGCAACATGCCTAATTCTCTTACTCCTTTTTTTCTAGTCCTTATCACTTTTAGCCCTCCTATTTTAGCTGTCCATGTATGAACTGTCTAAGGTTAAGAGAGCTGCATTATTCTGTAGTTAACTTCATAAGCTACTGGAATACTAAAACTAAGGCCTAAATTTGTAATATATAATCAATATGTTGGGAAAAGCTAAGATAGCACTCCTCTGATCTTTAATTTGAAAAAATAAAAGACAGAAATAAAAATTGTTTAATGTTTTGTTTGTGGAGCATGTTTAGCACTATTAGTTTTTACTTCAGGATCTTCAACAGCCTATAAATGTTCAAATATGACTTGAAACAGTATAGTTAAATTAGTTTATTAAGGATTTATTAAATTCTGTATGTTTCAATCATAAAAGCTTTTTGGTTTTTTTTTTTTTTTTTTTGTGAGACAGGATCCTTAAGCTTTCCTCCTGGGTAGAGTGCCGTGGCATCACAGCTGACAGCATCCTCCAACTCCTGGGCTCAAGTGAGTCTCCTGCCTCCGCCTCCCAAGTAGCTGAGACCACAGGAGCCCGCCACAATGCTCAGCTATTTTTTGGTTGTAGCCATCATTGTCGTTTGGCAGGCCAGGCTGGATTCAAACCTGCTGCCTTGGGTATACGCGGCTGGCGCCTTAGCCACTTGAGCCATAGGCACCGAGCCAATCATAAAAGTTTTAATAAGCTCAGATATTATTTTAAAACACAAAATTAGAAATCATATATATATATTTTTTTTTTTTTTTTTTGAGACAGATTCTCAAGCCTTTCTCCTGGGTAGACTGCCGTAGTCTCATAGCAACCTCAAACTCTTGGGCTCAAGCAATTCTCTTGCCTCAGCCTCCCAGTAGCTGGGATTACAGGCGCCCACCACAATGCCCAGCTATTTTTTTGTTGTTGTTATTGCAGTTTGGCTGGGGCTGGGCTTGAACCCACCACCCTTGGGTATATGGGGCCGTTGCCCCAGTCACTGAGCCTCAGGCGCTGCTGCTGGCTATTTTTGTTGTTGTTGCAGTTGTTATTGTTGTTTCAGCTGGCCTGTGCTGCCTTTGAACCTGCCAGCCTTGGTGCATGTGGCTGGTGTCCTACCCACAGAGCTATGGGCGCTGCTTAGAAATCTTGTACATTTATAACATAACTTAAAATGTTTAAGTTAATTCTACACTAATAAAACACTTCAGACTTCTACACTAATAAAACACATAACTTAAAATGTTTAAGTTAATTCTACACTAATAAAACACTTTAGACTTCTCTCTTGAAACTTACACACCTTGAGTCTAACATGGAAAAAACTGTTTAACCTCTCCAGCTTTAACTCTCTAAAGCATAGTTCTCTCATAAAACTAGTTATCTGTCTTTACATTAAAATCCACACTTTGCTCACATTCTGAGTATCTGAGAAGTCCCCTTATCTTACAAAGAATTCAACATTTATGTATGTTTATCTAGTTTTCTCGCCCAGAGCCAAAAAGCAGGCAAATTAAGAAAGACAAACATATTAACCACAAAGAATACTGATGGAGAGGCAAAGTAAAAATCAGATCTGGGAAAAAAAAGGTAAATATCCAATGCCATAGATTTAAAAAACAAATTCTAAAAAGCAAAAAAGAAAAAAGATAAACTTATGGTTTAACCTAGAGAACAAAACTCAAATATCTCCTTAGGGCATTTCTAGATTAGGACAGAGTACAAAATTGAAACTCCTAACAATGACCCTTTATCATCAACTGAAGGTTAAATTACACTGACTGCCCATTCTCTCTTTTTTTTTTCCTATTTTGTTCTTACAGTGCTAGTAAGAATTTTTGTTCTCTCCACTACTCCATCAGAGAGACAGTTCAATTCTTAAAGTCATCCCCAAGTGTACATTCTTTTTTTAAATGGGAAAGCATTAATAAAATCTCCCTATGTATAATTATGGCTGAAAATTTTCTTTACATTTGAAGAGTTAAGTTTTAATTATCCAGAAAAATGCTGTACCATTAGTATTTCTGTACTAGTGTACTAAGTAAAAGATATCATTTACTTAAGATCCTGGTTTTAAAAAAAAGAAATCCATGGGTCTAAAAGCTCGTGTTATTAATATGATCACGGCTTAGCACCCGTACCACAGTGGTTTCGGCACTAGCCACATTCAGCGAGGCTGGCGGTTCGATCCAAGCCTGGGCCAGCTAACCAACAATAACAACTATAACAAAAAAATAGCCAGGCACTGCAGAGGTCGCCTGTGGTCCCAGCTACTTGGGATGCTGAGGCAAGAGAATCACTTAAGCTCAAGGGTTTGAGGTTGCTGCGAGCTATAACACCAAGGCACCAAGTGTGACATAGTGAGACTCTGTCTTAAAAAAGAAAACAATATAATCATAATACTATACTTTACTTAAGGATGCTAAAGAAAGCTAAAAGGGAATCTTTTTTTTTCTTGTTTTTTTGGAGACAGAGTCTCATTATGTTGCCTCAGTAGAGGGCTGTAGCGTCACAGCTCATAGCAACCTCTAACTCTCGGGCTTAACCGATTCTTTTGCCGCGGCCTCCCAAGTAGCTGGGACTACAGGCATCCGCCACAACACCCAGCTATTTTTTTGTTGTTGTTGCAGTAGTCATTGTTTAGCAGGCTGGGGCTGGCTTTGAACGTGCTTGCGTTGGTGTATGGTGGCTGGTGCCCTACCTACAGAGCAACATATGCCATCCTAAAAGGGCATCTTGACAAATAAAATTTATTTATTTTCCCTAATAACCTGTATTAAGTATATAACTAAACACTTAGACATCAATATAGAAATAAAGTATTGGCTCGGCACCTGTGGCTCAAGTGGCTGAGGTGCCAGCCACATACACCTGAGCTAGAGGGTTGGAATCCAGCCTGGGCCTGCCAAAATAAAAAGATGACTGCAACCAAAAAATAGCCAAGCACTGTGGTGGGTGCCTGTAGTCCCAACTACTTGGAAGGCAGAGGCAGGAGACTCACTTGAGCCCAGGAGTTGGAGGTTGCTGTGAGCTGTGATGCCACAGCACTCTATGCAGGGTGACAGCTTGAGGCTCTGTCTCAAAAAAAAAAAAAAAGAAAGTATTATGGCTCGGCGCCCCTAGCACAGTGGTTACAGAGCCAGCCACATACACCGAAGGTGGCAGGTTCAAACTCAGCCCAGTTAAACAACTGTAACAAAAAAAATCCCTGCATTGTGAGGCCCTCATAGTCCCAACTACTTGGGAGGCTGAGGAAAAAAAATTGCTTAAGCCCAAGAGTTTGAGGTTACTGTGTGCTGTGACAGGACAGCACTCTACTGAGGGTGACATGTTGAGATTCTGTCTCAAAAAAAAAAAAAAAAGAAATGAAGTATTACTGTTTTCTAAATAAGTGTTACCCATAACTATGACATTCAAACCATAAGTAATCATGACCCATTAACTGGTTCAAAAAAATTGATTCAATGGGTTTGGAAGCAATTTTTTTCTTTTTAGAGAGTGAGTCTCACTTTGTCACCCTTGGTAGAGTGCTGTATCATCACAGCTCACAGCAACCTCCAGTTCTTGGGCTTAGGCGATTCTCTTGCCTCAGCCTTGGGACTACAGGCTACACCACAAAGCCCAGCTATTTTTTGTTGCAGTTTGGCTGGGGCTGGGTTCGAACCCACCACCCTCAGTATATGGGGTCAGCACCCTACTCACTCAGCCACAGGCACTGCCCGGAAGTAATTCTTTTTAAATGTTTTACTGAGGTAGCACTTTGGGAGCCAAAAGTAGGAGGACTACTACAGGTCAGGAGTTCAAGACCAGCCTAGACAACATAGCAAGACCCTGTGTTTATAAAAAATTAGCCAGACATAGTGGCACACACCTGCATATCCAGCTATTTAGGAGGTTTGCTTGAGTTCAGTTGGAGGTTGCAGTGAGCTATGGTGATGCTACTGCTCTCTAGGCTGGGCAACACCATTAGACTTAGTCACTAAAAAAAAATCTTAAATAAATAAATAAAAGATAAAATAGGCTCGGCCTCTGTGGCTCAAGTGGCTAAAGCACCAGCCACATATACCTAAGGTGGCAGGTTCGAATCCAGCCTGGGCCCTCCAAACAACAATGACGGCTGCAACCAAAAAACAGCCAGGCATTGTGGCAGGCGCCTATGGTCCTAGCTACCTGGGAGGCTGAGGCAGGAGGCTCACTTGAGCCCAGGAGTTGGAGGTTGCTATGAGCTGTGATGCCACAGCACTCTACACACAGGAAACAGCTTGAGGCTCTGTCACAAAAAAAAAAAAAAAAAGAAAGAAAGAAAAGAAAAGAAAAGATAGAAAAAATAAAATAGAACAGGGTGGTGCAACAAAACACTGTGGCTCAGTGAGTAGGGTGCTGGCCCCATATGGATACGGAGGGTGGCAGGTTTGAACCCAGCCCCAGCCAAACTGCAACAAAAAGAATCATTTAAGCCCAAGAGTTGGAGGTTGCTGTGAGCTGTGCTCCCACAGCACTCTACCAAGGGTGACAAAGTGAGACTCTGTCCCTAAAATAAATACATAAATAAATAAAAATATAAAATAGAACAAAGATGAAAAGACTACCTTGCACAAAGAGCCAAGTATATTTGTGAAAAAGCTTATTTTCTCTAGTAATTTATATTAATATATAACTAAACATTTTAATCTATTTAGCACTAGTTTTGACTAAAAGAAAGTGTACAAATACTATTTATTTTTTTTTTGAGACAGAGTCTTACTATGTTGCCCTTGGTACAGTGCTTTTAAGTCACAGCTCACAGCAACCTCAAACTTTTGGGCTTAAGCGATTCTCTTGCTTCAGCCTCCCAAATAGCTGGGACTACAGGCACCCTACACAGTGCCTATTTTATTTTTTGCTTTTTTGTTTAGTAGGTCCTACTTGATTCAAACCCACCAGCACAGGTGTCTGTGGCCGGCCCCTAACTACTGAGCTACAGGTGCTGAGCCTGCAAATATGATTTTTTAAACTGCTTGTGACTCTAAAGCACCTTTTAACAACAATCCAAAACAAATATTGACTTTCACTTCATTTGTTTATTCTGAGATGCAATTACTGACCTTGGTGCCATTTTCCCTAAGTCATTGATGTACTCCAAAAATCTAAACTTGATCGATACTCAATATATTCCATAGGTGGAAAAAAAGCTGAACTTGGCATTCTATACAATCAACCTGCTCAGTAGCAATATATTTCCTAACACCTAATATATGCTCAGACATACAACTATTACCTGAGTTTAAGTAACAGCCAAACACTTCTTTAATGCATTTCAATAGACATTATTATGAAAGGCATATTTTATGTAGAAAATTTGTCTTTCTAATCACTTTGAATATATGGGAAACAGCCAGCTTAATACACATATAGTTTAAAATAAGGATCTAGTTCACAGGATAAACTAGTATCTAGTCCTTCCTATCCTAAAGTCTCATGGTTAGAAGGAACTGTGATCTAGTCCAACTTGTTACCAAATACAATAATTCCTTCCTTCCAATATACCTTGGAATCAAACCCATACCTGGTTGAAAAGTCCTCACTACTAGTACTAAAATCTTCTGAAATTGGTCCTTGCTATTAATCAGATTACTAACAAACAATTTCTCTATAGTTCTTGAAAGACATAGTGTATACATTATTCTCATTAGGCTTGAAAATGCAGGTTTAGAAAAGAAGTGACATTTTTCTTATTACTGGAGATTTCAGTAGCCCAAATTGTCCAAATACTGATACACTGAATGACAGAGTACTTGGCAAGCTTCTGGAATTTGCTTAAAGCACCAAAATCAGCTAATCAAAGCAGTAGTAATAATAGCTGTCAACTCAAACTAACTTTTCAATTTATCAAGTTCACACTCTGAACATAAAAAAATCTTGTTAACATCTTTAAAGCTGAAGTTAGACTGACTTTACCTAAAAATCACTCACTGCAACTCTACAATGATACTATGTATTGGGACAATAGATACGTGTACATGTAGTTCTTTACTCTTTCATTTTGAGATACATTAGCTCCTCTCTTTTTTTTTTAATTTTTAGCTCACGCATCTGGAAACCGACACTAGCTTCTCCACTCGTAAAACGTCTAACCCTCACTTCCATATGCCTTTCTGTACCTCACCAGCTGGAATCTGTCACAAAAACAGATAATCACATATGATACAGAAATAGTTGGTCCTGCAGCAGAATTAGGTTAACACTTCTAAAATGAGGCATACGAAAAGACCGGGGGAAAAAAAAGATTCAAGCCCTACTTAAATAAATCATTTACCTCGATCTGGCTTCATCTTCACATCCAATTTCCACCCAGAGTGCTGTGAAATACACGTGTGGGTTCTTTCAACAGACTCGCCGCTGATTCTATGCCTGCTTCTTCGTTTTCAAAATGCTAAAAGAAATCACAATAAAATTAATCAGGTCCTGCCCTAAAACCTGGACCTCGTAAGAAAACTGTTGAGTTAGGCCTCTTCCTGGCACTAACTGCGGTGACAGTACCATTGGCTAATCTGGGGGTGGGGTGGGGAGAAGCAAAAGTCTCTCAGCACCTTGGGACCGAGCACCCCTCCTCCCTGCCTCTGTGCTCTTCAGGCCAATGTGTCCTTCTCTGAACCAAAGCAAGATCTATTTATAACCTGGACGTACAGGGAAGAAGATAGAGTCAAGCAACACAAGCTAACTAATCCCTTCAGGGGGGGGAAAAAAAAACCCCCAAACCAAAAACGCCTCTGGGCACGGTGGCCCCATGGCGACGGCATAGAAATTCCTCCACCTGTGTGCCGGGGCGCAGGAAACTCCTCCAGCCTCCCCGGCGCTCCACCCGCCCCTCAGGGCCTCACCTGTGTAATTAGCCTCTGGCTAGCCTTCCTGCGGCAACCGCGGCCAAGTTTACTCAGAAACCCGAGTCACCTCGGGCCCTGCCCCCATCCCCAAACGAACTCTCCGGGGCTGTCCCGGGTCGACCCTACCAACTAACTCCCAGCGCTACGGGCCCGGCCCGAGTCGGGCCCCGAGGAAGGTGTTCAGCGCAGGGGACTCGGCCCCGCTCTGTGCAGCCGGCCCGCGGAGCGCCCCTTCCGTCCCGCCGCGGCCCCGGATTTCCTTCAGCCCCGCCGCCCCGAGCGCCGCGCCTGGCCCTCTCCCCTCCGGAGAGTTGTTTTCATGGCTCCCTCGGCCGACCTCTGCTGACTAACTCGCTTTCCTCTCCGGTCCCAATCCCTCCTCCTCCTGGCACTTCTCTCGGCCGCTCGCCCAGCTGCTCACATCACACTCCCACCTCAGACCTGAGGCTCCGATAGGCGGAAGGCCGGCCAGAGCCGAGTGTGGCGCGCAGCGGCCCCCGGGGCTGCGTTAGGGAACCATGGGGGCCCGACACGACAAGCCCGACGCGGCTCCCCGGCGCCCCTGTGGCCATCCACCCCCGCCTCGCTCTGCTCCCGGAGCTCAGCCCTCGGCCCTGCCCGACTCGCACCCGAGCCCCGCGGCCCCCGGGCTCCGCCCGCCAGTCGCCCCGGCCGGCCCGCTTGCCCCGCGCCTCTGCCAGCTCCTCGCCCGCCTGCTGTCTCTAGCTCTGGCGCCCCAGCTCCCGTTCCCCCTAGCTCGCCCAGTTCTTTCTCTGCTGTTTGCCCTGTCAAAACACTGCCTGGGTCACGTGTCCCAACAACAGCCAACCCACCGCTCGTCACTTCCTTCTCGGCTGCCGGACCGACCCGGGCGCCGGGTTGTTATGGCAACGCCGCCGCGCGCCCCGGGGCGCTAGTTTGGAGCCGAGTTTTCAGTGCAGGTGCCCGGCGGAGCGAGCGCGCGGGAGACGGCCGCGGGGAGGAGTTGGCGGGGCCCGGGGGGTCCGGAGGGCGCTGGGGGCTTGGTCAACGCTCTCACTGCCGGCTGAGGCGCGCTTCTCAGACCGCGAATCGGAGTTGGGCTGTTAGAACACCTGGAACTGGGAGATGTGGTCCGAGGGCCAGTCCTAGACGTGGAGGGTAATTATAGTCTCCTCCTCTACGCGGGATGCCGACGCTGGAATGTGCTCCAGTCCCAAGTGGATTGTAGCGCTTGGCCGGTTGCCGGTGACCGGGAAAGAAGGGTGGGCAGCCACACGCGTCAGGGAGTCGGACGTTTAATAACTGGAAGCCCTCCTCACCCTAGATTTCCCCCAATCACTAGGAATTTGGGTAGGATTCGGAACTCAAGCTAACAAGGCACTGGGTGTGCTAAAAATAACTTTTATAACTTCTAAAACACTGACTCATGGGCAGGAGGGCACTTTGGACAACATGTTATTGTTAGGGAGGTGTAATTTTTTTGTTGTGTTATACAATGTGACATGATGTCATTTCGTGTTGTGATGTTGTCATCACTTTTACAGATGACAATCTGCAATCTGTTGTTCAAAAAAAAAAAGGCAAGGCCTAACAATAGCTGCAGTTATTAATTAGCTACTCAGTATATGGACAAAGTACTTATGGGTACGAGCCCAAGTGGATATAAAGAGAAGTACAAAATTTGCAAAGTTCTACGGTTTCATTAGAAAAAGTATTTTTTTAGAAATAATTTTGCATACAAGAATCACAACAGGAAAGAAAGCACTAAGCCAAGTCAAAAAGACATTTTACTCCAGCTCGGCGCCTGTAGCACAGTGATTACAGTGCCAGCCACATACAGCAAGAGTGGCGGGTTCGAACCTGCCCAGGCCAGCTAAACAACAATGACAATTGCAACAAAAAAATAGCCAGGTGTTCTGGCAGGCGCCTGTAGTCCCTGCTATTTCGGAGGCTGAGGCAAGAGAATTGCCTAAGCCAAAAAAAAAAAAAAAGAAAAGAAAGAAAGAAAAAAAATTTTGTACAAAAGTGCAAGATTGGCTAGGTGCCTGTAACTCAGCGGTTAGGCGGTCGGCCAGCCACATCCACTGGAGCTGGCGGGTTCAAACCGGCTGGGCCTGCCAAACAACAATGACAACTACAACCAAAAAATAGCCAGGTGTTGTGGCAGGCGCCTGTAGTCCCAGATACTTGGGAGGCTTGAACTCAAGAGTTTGAGGTTGCTGTGAGCTAAGATGCCACGGCAATCTACCAAGAGTGACCAAATGAGACTCTGTCTCAAAAAAAAAAAAAAATCAGAATGAGTGCTGTATTTGTGGTTCTACTTTTAATTTCTTCCTTCTTCTTTTTCTTCTTTTTTTATTTTGATACATAGTCTCACTGTGTCGCCCCTGGTAGAGCGCCCTAGCTGCTGAGCTACAGGCACTGAGCAGCTTTTCTTAGAAACAATCTTACTGGCTCGGAGCCAGCCACATACACCAGAACTTGTTGCGGGTTCGAATTCAGCCCGTGCTCTAAGGATGATAACATAGTGACACTCTGTCTCCAAAAAAAAAAAAAAAAAGTGCAAGATTGGGGGCCGGGGGCATGGCTCACACCTGTACTAGCACTCTGGGAGGCAGAGTTGAGCCCACTGCCTGAGCTCCCAGGTTCAGACTAAAAATGTGGTCCTGGCTTCCCTGAAGCAAGAGAATCTCTTGAGCCCAAGACTTAGAGGTTGCTGTGAGCTGTGACACTACAGCTCTCTACTGAGAGGGACAAAGTGAGACTTTGTCTCAAACAAACAAAAACAACAGAAACGTGCAAGATTGGCAATTGCAGTTTTTGGCCTCAGATAAAATTGATACTAAAGTATTGTGGCCACAATTGCATTTTTTTGGCCTCAGATAAAGTTTTTTATTTTTATTTTTGTAGAGACAGTCTCACTTTATTGCCCTCTGTAGTGGTGTCACAGCTCATAGCAACCTCCAACACCTGGGCTTAGATGATTTTCTTGCCTCAGTCTCCCAAGTAGCTGGGACTATCTACAGCTACTCGCCCGGCTATTTTTTTGTTGTTGCAGTTCGGCCGGGGCGGGGTTGAACCCGCCCCCCTCATTATATGGGACTGGCGCCTGACGCACTGAGCCACAGGCACCACCCAAAGTTCTTTTTTATTTATTTATTTATTTATTTGAGACAGAGTCTCACTATGTCACCCTCGGTAGCGGGCTGTGGCATCACAGCTCATAGCAACCTCAAACTCTTGGGCTTAAGCGATTCTTTTGCCTCAGCCTCCTAAGTAGCTGGGACTACTGGCAACTGCCACAGTGCCCGCCTATTTTTTTTTGTTGTTGTTGTTGTAGTTGTCATTGTCATTTAGCAGACCCCGGCTAGGTTCAAACACACCAGCCTCGGTGTATGTGACCTGTGTCCCAAGCACTTACCTACCGGCGCCAAGCCTCAGATAAAATTCTTATGAAAAAAGACTATTAGGTCCAGGTCAGGTGGTTTATGCCTGTAATCAGAGCATTCTGGGTGGTCGAGGTGGAAGGAGCCCTTGAGCTCAGGAGTTTAAGACCAGCCTGAGCAAGAGC
>CAUYQV010086185.1:0-12477 GCA_963574575.1 Galagoides demidoff
CCCCTCTCTCATTGCAGTTGTCATTGTTGTTTAGCTGGCCCAGGCCAAGCACACTTAAATTATGTGTGATCAAAACAAAAGAGTAAAAAAAGAATATACTTACTGTGCTTTAAGCTTCTTTTGAAGATAATTTACTTAATGACCTTTAATTAAGACTTTCTGTGGCACACCCAAGATCCTCTCACTGCACACCAGTTCAAAACCACTGCAGTAAGAGGATAACAACGCCTGTCTTATCACGGCACCGTTGACTGGTGATAGTCGACCCAAAGACTGGTGGTTCCCGTTACGGGACTTTATCTGGGCTGGGGCATTGCAGGGTGGCCCTGGGGAAGGCCTACTATGCCCTGTAGCCCATGGGATTGAAAACAGAGAGAACAGGTAAATGCACTTTGACAGCCAGAGCACAACTCTAAAAATCACTAACTACATGTTCAATTTTATTAAACAACAGTGTCAAGCTTCTGGATTAAAAGGAGCTAAAGGTCACTGTCTGCAGAGAGGTAATTAGGGGCCAGTGGTATCTAATAAAGCTGATTCTGCAGGATGCCTGTCAGATGCATAATTTTTATATGTGATTAAGGGAGGTCACATTTTACTCACCTTATTAAAAGTGATCCTAATGTGCCAAGTTTATGAATTTTGATGAAAGGACTCAATGTACTGATGGTTAAAATTTCAGGCCCTCTAATATTAATTTCCCCTCAGTCAGTAACAGATCGGGGATGGGGAGAGGATGGAACATCAGTGGGTTTCATTTTATTTATATTGCATTTTAGAGATTGATCCAATTATTTTGATTTCTCCCTAAGTGTAGCAACTTTAAGCAATTTCGATTACTGCGTGAACACTGCGTTGCTTGAGGACCTACCCTAAGAATTTGAATATATTCATTGATCTTAAAAGGCTGGACATGGAAGTGTCCCCCGTAAAGGCAGGCGCACGTCCTTAATTAGCTAAAGGCTTTGCTGTGTCCCCTGACAGTCCCAAAGCACAGCCCTGTGCTCCCACCCTGCAGTAATCACCCCTTTGCAAATCATCTTTTGTAGAATCTGACCAAGAGACTTTGCAAACTAATTTCCAGAAATGCAATTTTTCCTCATCTTCTTTACTGCCCATCAGTGTAATTTATAACTGTCACTTTAAAGCTTTAATTTCCTGGTGGGTGTTGCATTACTGCACATCCAGAATCAAGGATTAGGAAAGGCTGCCTCCCTTAATGCGAATGTTCCGGCAGAAGGAAGTTTGCTTTTCAGAGCGCTGCCCGCTAAGCTGATCTTTTTCAATCCCATGCCATCCAAAAGCTAATTTCCACACCCTCTTTCTCACGCCCATCCAGAAAGAGGGGCAAGCGCTTAAAACTAGGAAATCATCTTAAGTGAATTTCCATATAATTTGCCTCTTGACTGCTTTGCTGTGCTTGCAGCTTTCTTAAAAGGACAAGTCAGACATTTAAATAAAATAAAAATATGCATACAATATCTATAATTCCCATCTGCCTTTTGTGGGTTTTACAGCCTCGTGTTCTGAACAGATTTTTGTTTTCATATAGTGGAACAATCCTTATTTTTTCCAAAAATTTCAAAAATATGCAATACAAACTTGCACTGTGATAATATCTGAGGTCTCTAGATGAGGGGAAGAAAAATATTAAAACAATAATCACACATCTGACTCTAAGGAGAATGCTTTGGATGGAGTCTCTGGTGCCAATTTTCTCCCATTCTCCGACCGTATCTGGGCAATCACTGGCCCTTCTTTGTGGAAAGTGCAAGTGGGCACCAACCCTCGTCCTCAGGAAAGCAGAGTCCTGCGGGCCCACAGAAGGCCACCCACATTGGGAGGTTATAATATTGGGAGGATCCTGCATAAAAGCAAATTTCCCTTAATGCTGTCAGAGCGCAGGAGAGCTGGATGACCCAGGGCTCCACGCAGGACCTGACTGCTTAGGTGATTCTCTTGCCTCAGCCTCCCGAGTAGCTGGGATTGCAGGCGCCCGCCACAAAGCCTGGCTTAAAGGAAACTTCTAAATAACACAGGAGCCACAAACACACACAGCAGAAAGAAGAAAACACTGTAAGTGGAGAGTCATAAATAGAGAATAAATCAACACACGCGAATTGGAGCTAAGAATACCCAAAAGGAAAATTTCCCTACACGTACATTATTTCTAAAAATAAGAAAAACTGAAAATCAAACTTCTGTGTGATATGGCTTGAAAGAAAGAACAAAAACTCCAACTGGGGAATTATCACAGGATAAGGATATTCCCACCATCCGTACTTAGGAATTAAACAAGATAAAGCCGTTTCAGAAATCTGAAATTTACTAAAGTTTCCAGACTTAACATTAATATCTAAATAAATGCTTCACATGCCACCAACTACGACCCTATATGAATGAGAAAATTGAATTTTAGAAACCAAAAATTGAGACAATGCATTTTCAGTATGATCTATGAAGATTTGCTTCTCATCAACAAATACGTTTAAACAATTTCCTTTAAATATAAAAACACGGGCTTTAAGAGAATTTCATATTTTGATTTCACAAGTTGAAAGGTACAATATAATTTATTAAAGATTCATTCGTTTTATAAAGTTATCACTGGAAAAAGTGTACGTGAAAACATTACTGGATTTTGGAACATATATCAGTAAAATTATAGAAAACATCTATAGCTTGAGTCAAAATTCTGCAACAGTTACCGATGGTCTTATTTTGTCACTGATTTGCTGCCTGAAATTATTTCTGACACAATAAAAAATGAAATTACTTTCAATGTTGTCTACTATATGACAAATAAACTTCAGAGAGAATTAAATATCAGAGGTTAAAACAATGAACTATGGAAGGAAATTGAGACTTTGGTGGTTGGTGTTGAGTGTAAAGGGTAGGAAAGAGTTTGAAATTTGTATTAAGTTTTATAAATTTACTCCAATGGAAGTTAATGAAAAAATAATAGTCATTGTAAAATGCAATTACTAGAGTGATATGGCTTTTATAAAATACACCCTACCAGATACATTGCAATTTTTTCTTTTAAAATGGTGAAATAATTTTTTTATTAAAATATAAAGGTTGATTTGAGGAAGGAGATTTTATGTAACCACATGAAGGAAACTTTATGTTATAAAATAAAGCAGAAAAAGGGTCTCTGTAAGTAAAACAGACTATAAAATACTTACATTCTAACTGTTACATTAAAAAGGCAGTACTTTTGTTAAAAAAGTAAAATATGTACATTTATTGTTTTTTTACTTTATGAAATATTAAAACATTGACAAATGATATAAATTATGTTGTATGAGTGAAAACTAAACAGAAATTGAAATTAGGGCAACTATGTAAGTTAAATTTTTAAGACTTCTCATTAAATTAAATTCTTATCACTGAATTTTTTTATTGCCCACGAGTACAGAGATGTTTTACGATGTCAACATTATTATAAACATGAGAAAGCATAACATGATTTCTGTTAGCTGATTGTAAGCTAACACGGGGTTCAGGATCACCAACATATCTTGGACAGTGGAAAATGTGAAGAACCATGGAAGAGTTTGAAGTCATGGCCGTTGTCAGACCAGGAGTCAGGCAGACTCGGAGACAATCACACCAAGTGCAAGTCTGAAGTTTTCGTGCAAAATGTGCCACTTTTCTTAAAAATTAATCAAATGACTTGATAAATAATTTACAATGCTACAGCTTTAAAACTTAGTAAACAGCTTCGCTAGTGATATAGGCAGATGATAAGTAAATATATGTATGTATGTGTAGATAGGTAGGTAGATGAGAGAAAGATAGGTGGATAGATAGATGATAGGTAGATAGATAAATGATAGATAATAAATAGATGATAGATAGATAGACAGAGAGGAGCTAGATAGATAGATAAAATGGGGAGAAAGGATTGTCACTCTTTTGAAATGACTTTTAAAAAAAAAGGCCAAAGGAAAAAATGAAGCAAAATTAGTGGAAATATTCATCTATTATAAGAATAGCCCAGGAAGCCTGATAAGTACACAAAGCATGTCTTGATGCGCTGGGTATTTGGGCAACGTTTTCCTCTTTAAATTTCACCCGTGTCCTAGAACAGTTTGGGGGGAAAGGAACGGAGTTAAAAACAGGTATTTTGTCCTTCTTGGGTTCCACTGTGCTAAGTTAAAGGGAAATTAAATAATTATACGATGAATGTACATTTTTAAATTCTGTGGTCTGGGGGAAGCAAAATGATGCTGTTGTATATTGATTAAATGGATTATATCTGGGAATGTTTGGGATGATTTCCTTAAAGAAGCAAGGCAGAAGCTCTTTCTTTCCTTGGAGTAAAAGCAAAAAAAAAAAGGAAAAAAAAAAAAGAAAACCCTTCATTAGTCCGATTTTAGCATAAGAATTACATATAGAAGTACATCGGTTCATGGAGACAGAACATTTTCAGGCAATATTCCCCGTGCACAGTTGCGGGTGGGCCCCGCAGACAGGTCCTCTGGGGCCACCCTAACCAGTTGTGTTGAAGGCCGTGGGTGGAATCTCAGGTTTTGATATGTGATAGAACTGTATGTGTTTTGTAGAATTCGCAAAGAAGCCGGTCACATGTAGTTTTCCATTATTGTTGCTTCACTAGATAAACATTATCAAATATTCACCAAAGCAGGAGACTGGAAAGAGTGAGAGAGAGGCATGGAGCACATACGACCTAACGACAAGGTACCACCCAGCTCCAGAAACCAGCACTGCAGGGTTCTCTGGAAAATGACAGTCGCATCATTCCTGTGAGCAGCAGCCACAAGGCCATGCAGCTCCCAGCCACGCGCCTGCATGAAATCAACCTGACAGTCTGTGACGCGCTCCTCACATGTGACTCTACAGTGCAACATGCACACACTTCACTTTGAAGTGAGCCTGTGTTCGTGGAAAACTGTAGGCAACAATTCAGGGAAGCAAAACACACATGCACCACATTTCTGCTTATGGCATTGACTTTAGTCAAACCACAGCTGTCCTTTCTCAAGTTTATTAGCGGAAGGCTTATTTGTATTTTAAAAAATGCGATTAGTGCACGCCTTGTAGATGGTAGGCTGTGTTTGATGTCTGACTTTTTGTTCTATTAGGACAAGTATGACAGGTAGCTTTCAGACATTATGAATGTCAGAGTGATCTGAGGTGCTGAGGGGCCACCCTGCCCCACCCTGCACTCCCAGTAAGAGAATCCAATTTATATTCTGTTCCTGACTGTCATTGTTTTCTCCTGTTTGGAGAGAAATTGATTTTATCCTACAGCTCAAGCTTGTGAATCAGTGTAAGACAGAAAACAAGGTAAAAGGAGCAAAAGTTATAAATGACCCAAGGCTGCAGAGTAAACCTTTTATGGCAGGCGGAACTAACTCCCTAATCCCAGCAGAAGCTTGGGGTCTTCCTGCAGGAGCATCAGATAACATCCTCAGAATCGTGGTGGTGGCCCCAGGGCCAGGGCAGAGCAAAAGAGAAGGTCTTGAAATACTTTCTAATATGGGAATGCTTAGTCTGCTAATTACTAGAGTTCTTTCCTTAACAGAGCTAACCTAGTCTTGAAAACACCGGAAAATGTAAACGTCACGTGAAACAAGGCCCCCGGCAAGTTGGAGTAATTCCAGGACCACCCCAGCAATGTCTGAGAGCGTGGAAGACGAGGCCCCAAGTCCCACCCAACATCCTCCTTCCCAGCTTAAAGCAAATCCGAGGTGATCGGCCAGTCGCTGCCACCGTTGTCCCCTCCTCTCCATGTGCATGTTCTTGAAGTCCTTTGCAAAATTCTCAAGCAAAATTCCAAACAACAAAAACCCAAGGAGGTTCCCTTCTACCCTCGTTATCAGCAAGCTGTCTTCACACCCACTCCACTCCCGGCACACGCGGCATCTTCTAGCTGCCCGCTGACTATTGCTCCCTTTCCCGTGGTCCACTCCAAGGCACTTGTCCACTGGTGATTTCCATCCAGGCTGCAAAGGGAGGCAGCCTTGCCTGACCGCCTTTACGCCTCCTAGCTGCCTCGTTTTAAAAATAACAAACCTCAGAGTTTCGAAAGATGAACAGAACGTGAGGCAGAAGAACTGGCTGACCTGGACATCAGGCGTCCAATGACCAATGGCTTCACTGCTGGTGAGAAGGGTCACAGACAATGATGATCGTGGCAGTCTCGACTGGCACAACAGTGGAAATGCTAAGCCTATTGTTTGTATTTAATGATAACTTTAAATACTTAAATTCTTAAAGATCCAAAGGATGTCACTAAAGGACTGAATAAATAACCAGAGACTGGGGCACTCTGTGGAACAGGTTGATAAAAAGTCTTGCCCTTGTTATTTTACTAAGTGGTGGGTTTCTTCTCAGGCTTACAGAGAGAGACACCAGAAACAGGGGGGATCAGATTTACTTCTGGCAGAAATAGGAGAAAAATGTGTCTTTATCCAGACGTGCATATTTTTTTTTCCCCTTAAAGAACAACTGCATTTGCAAAGGTTGAATTTTGTTTTACCTTTTTAATTATAAGAAAATCCCTTTTACTCTTCAACTTCATTATTTCTGCATAACGAAACATAAAGGCATGTTATCCCTAAGAATCCTTGCTCTGGTATTTTTATTTCCGAAATGAAGAACTAACTGAACTTTTTGCTTTCCTTGTGTTTGTAGCTTTGGAAATGTCCAGCCAATAAAATTTAGTGCCATTATTTTATTTATTTTTTCACAGTAGCAAGTTTAACTTTTTCTGTTTTGTGCGTACAGAATAGTTGAACAGTTTAAAACGTTGATATTCTGTGCAAAGTTTGTTCATTCCTATCCCGCAGTGGGGTATCACCCATCCTGGGTCTCTCAGCCCGTGTCACCGTGTCTACTGAATGTTTCAGATCACATCTGTTTTCTAAGTTTTTATTTATTTCTTGTTCTGCTATTCTTTTCTTCCAATGGTCATTTCTTATTAGATGGTTTATAAAGTATCAAATTAAGTCTAAGCAAGGAAAAAATCATTTACTTTTTAGTGATATATAAAAATGAAGAAGATAATAGCTTCAGGATCTATCTTTAACTGGTCCACCACGTACAGTTACAAGGTGATTAAACCCAAACTCTCATCTCTTGGTGTCCATTATTTTCACCATTATCTCTTAGCAGGACGTCTGATCACTGTTTTGTCAAATTTCCTCCCACTATCCCAGCTCGGCCTGCCCTTCTCACTGCTTAGAGGCAGCCGAGAGCGGCCCACTGGCTCCTGGTATCTTTGGTTATTTATCAGGATGGGAGGGATCAGGTTTGCTCTGATGTAACAGACCTTATAAAAACATGCATCTGTGAACTCTGTGCACTATTTTACACACTTCACAAAACTCTAAGGTCCTGGGTCTCGTTGAAGACCTGACCTGTACGTACTTGCACAAAAAAATACCTGAATAATTCCACCTTGAAAATTAACTTTCGGGCATTGATAAAACAGTGCGCATTTCACCCCCAGACTCAAGAAGTTGGACGTTTAACCCAATCATAAGCTATACCGCACTTCACTGCTTCAACTATCATTTTGTCACTGTTCTTAATCATTTAATGTCTATGTTTCTATTTGTATATTTCCTATTTCTCTAAGGCACTTTTAATGACTAGACCATCTGCTAGAACGTTAATATCTCCCAGTCTTCCGTTTCCCGTAATGTCCCGCCAGCTTCAACGCACCTCCCAAGTTCTAAATCATACCGTGAGTATTCTCTTCACCTGCAAGCCTCCCAACATGCCCCAGCATCCAGGGAACTTTAAAGATTAAGGACAACACATCAAAGTTACTCACAGGGGAAAGAGAATCTGCAGTAAGACATATTTAAAAACATTCATAACTGAAAATGTACCTCCCACAAATTTTGATATGTCTTTAAATACATGTATTGTTTTATCTAGATATATTGAGATAAATGTTTGCATCCTTTTTTTTAAAAAATGCAATTTCTGGCTGGGGCTGGGTTTGAACCCCCCACCTCCAGCATATGGGACCAGTGCCCTACTCCTTTGAGCCATAGGCACAGCCTGTTTACATTATTATTTTTTAAGAAACGAGTAGAAGGGATAAAACATTAGCAATGACAGTAGAAGTCGATGAAATGGCAAGTAGACATGTTCTAATAGGTGGGCACCTACACCTAGAATTAGCTCATTACAAAACTTACGTAACTGATAAATCTCTGGAACCTGATCAATCAAAAAGGCAGAGAGGAGAAATAACCAATATTAGAAAAGACGAATGTACCTCATTAATAATGTCAAAATTATCAACAGAGATAGTAGCATTTTAGGGAAAATAATGCCATTTTGAAATAGATAAAAGAGATTAATCCTTAGAGAAATATAATCCCCAAAGCCTGATCAAACGGATACAGAAACATATGTCATACAATTTTTAAATAAATTGAATTGTTACTAAAATAGTCTCCTAAATTTCAGGCCCTGAAAACTGTATTAGTGAATCCCATCAAATAATTGATAAAGGAAAAATATTAATTTTTCACAAAAAATTTCAGAAAATAGAGAATCATTCGATACCCTTTAATCAGTTTCACATGCCAGAAAAAAAAAAAACTGATACTAAATCTTGACAGAGAAATGATAAAAATGAAGGTTTTATGGCCAAGCTCATTCATAAGTAGAGATACAAATATTCTCAGAGTCATGAACGTGACATAGTTAAGAACCTGTTTATAATCAAATAAAAAATAGGATTCTAAAAATCATATTAAATGCCCTTAACCTGACAGAGGAATGGCAGAAAGACACAGGGAGATGGCAGAAGCTCCCTCTGTGCGTCTGGGGCTGCGGCCAGCCATGCCTGTGGCCTCCCTTTACTACTGAGCACCACTCAGAGCTGACCCAGCCAATAAGGCAAGAAAAAATAGTGGAATTTATAACCTTCGAAACAAAGGAATAAAACCACGCTTGTCTGAGGTATATGATTCGATGCGTAAAGAGATGAATAGAATGTGCAGAAATGTTATCAGAAGTTGAATCTAAAAATAATCAAATTTAAGTACTATTATTAAAGAGAGACTGAAACTTTTTAATAGCTAACATTTATCACTTCTAACAGGTTTTTGGTGGAGTCTTGAGTGTTTTTTATACACAAGATCAGGTCATCAGGCAAAGGCATCCTTCCCCACGTGGCTCTTCCAGAGCTTGAGAAGTGGAGGGAGTGGGCACCCGGCCTTGTCCTGGTGTTACAGGAAAACTTAGCCTCTCCCCAAGGAGTGCTGGGTCAGCCGTCCGTCCAACTCAAGGCCTCCTGCATCCTGTGTGTGTGAGGACATCACTTCTAATGTCACAGGTGAGAGTATTCATCAGGCAGGGGGCCGAGTGGAAGGTCTCAGGGGCACCTGCTGCTCCACCCATCTCCCCTCCCTGTGAGACACCTGGGGCTGGAGGACCTGAGTGGGACAGGGCCATCCACCCTGGCTGGGCTGTGGATCTGCCCAGCTCTGTCTGCCAGATAACCCTGCAGCCTGGACTGAGCCCACATCATTCTCACCCGGAGGGGGGGAACAGCTGGAGCAGCCTCAGAGGCCACCAGGTCAGACACGGGCCTGGGATTTCTAAGCTTACGGTGCACAGGTAAAGCTTACAGCTAGGGGGGACTCCAGACCTCACCCTGACAAAGGAAGACAGTCAGAGGATTCGAGGAGCGTGGTCTGGTGGAGCAGCTGGGCCCTGGGCTTAGACACAAGCAGGGTCTCCCACCTGGGAAGACATAGCTGTCATCTGTCTCTTGTAATTTTTTCTTGGAAACTTCACAACCTTGCTGTATGTTGGCAAAATCAATGCGTATCTCAACTGACCACACTACACAATTTTCTCTTTCAAATACTTTCCTATTTGGAAATAGCCTACAGTAGTTCCAGAAAAGTATGTTTAATATTCTAGGAGACTCTGGCGGCTTCTGATTCTTCAGCCAAAAGCCATTATTTTACTTGCTTGCCGTCCTGAGACTCTGCCATCGGTCACATCCTTCAACGTACAGTGACCATACCCATCTCCCAGGTATAACTTCTGTGTACTTACTGTATTTTCTGCTGGTTCAGATTCCTCTGAGAATTCCATCACTCTGCTATCTTTAGTTGTCTTTTTAAAAAGCATGTCTCTTTGGTTTTTACTTTTTGTTTTTACATTCCTTCTGTGATAAAGTACAGCGGAGAGCTTGTATTTTCCTCCAACTATTCTCTCTATTTAAAAAAAAAAATCCCACTGTGATATGTAACTCTCCCTTTCCATCTAGTCTGAGATAGTTAATTTAGAACGCATTACTCTAAATTTGATCTGGTGTATTATTTAAATGTTAGAAATTACTTTTCACAGAAAGAGGGTCATGTATGTTTATGGCAAAACATGGGACTATATCTTTAGGGGAGAGTACTGGAACCAGAATGCAGAAGTACGGGACCCGAAATGTTACCGTCCAGCTGAGTCACTGTCCAGCCAATTTGCACAAGCCACGCTTTGCTGTCAGAAAACCTGCAATTCCAGAGAATAGTGAGAGTAGCCTCTTCAAGATGATTTTTGCCTCAGTTACAACGCTAATAAATTTTATAATGGGATACAAGGAAATAAGCCTATAAAATCTAACTTTGTCTAAAAGAATCATCAGAGAAAACAATACAAAAGTAGCCTTTGCTCTCCGAAAGTAACAACACTTCATGCAAAAGTAGCATTTATGATAACAATGTAACAATACTCATCACGTATGTGTTACTACCTCCTCCAAAGTCTTCTGAGACAAACGCCCTCATAATCACGGAGAAACCTTAACTAGATAAACAGGAAGGTGTGTGGGGAGAATGTGGCTGAGCAGACCAGGTCCTCAGACTCAGTCTTACAGGCCACTCTCTGGCTTCATAAAGACAACAGTGTTTTAATTGAGGGAACAGACCCCAGGAAGTCAGAAGGAGCTTGTGCGGAGACGTCAGAGGCAGCCTGGCCACTGGGCTCCGGCATTTCCCCATGTGTTTACGTAGGTGGAACTGCCCAAAGGCATGTCTTAGGCTCTGATTACCACGAGCTGATGGAAGTACAGACAATAAAATATTTTATATTCGGATGTGTCTGATACAGGGAGTGTGGACTGAACAGGAACTTGAGGTTGGCACTGGCTACTTTCAGGACTGTTTGGCTCGACAGAAGCGAGGATTAGATGAGATCACATTTAATTAAACAAATCCGTGCCCTGCGTGTCCAAATGCAGGCTGAACAGTGGCCGGATAACAAGCATTCAGTGCAGCCGTGGGCTGTGAACACCACGGGTGCCACATTTCTGAAGTGCAACTTTAGCAAGAACAAACATCCCACGCCCCGCTCTGGCCCTCCTGGGTGAAGGGCTGAACTCACACTGCATCTCCGATGTGCTCTGTGAGCAGACGCCTGCCCCGGGCTCCTCTCTGTTCCCAGTGATGCTGAGATTCTGCCGTAACCTGATCGATGGCACGGCAGCTACGTAACTGATTATACATCAGACGGTGGAGAGACCTTTGATTAATCTTCCCCTGGTAGGTTGAAAAGACAGAAAACCCCCTAAGGGCTCCCGTTTACTCCCCTTCTTTGCAGAGATCAGAGACAAATTGTTCCTTCCCGTGTTATTCTTGTCTTGTGTAAAGAGGGTTTGTACAAGAAAGCCCCTGGGGTGAACAGTACTGAGACCTTGGTCTCGAAGATTAAAGCAGCTCTAAGGATCTCACCCCAGGAGCCCCTCCTCCCAGTGCATGGATGCAAAGTGTTAATAAATAAGCAGAAATGAGACAATCACAAAATCAGTGGTGCTTCACTATTTTTCTATAAATATGGAAGAATTGCAGGTGCTATAGGAGGATAGATGTATGTCCTGTGTCTACGGAAATTAGAGATAAAACACAGTGTGTTTTATGGGCACTGAGGCGTGTTGAACAGGTAAGCAGGACTGCTCAGAGCAGAGAGCGCAGAGGAGAGCCTGAGGGTCAGGCGCGGAAACAGACCTACCCTGAAATCCGGAGGCTCTTTCCCAGTTTATCACGTCAGGGCGGTAACAACCAGGCTTTTTATTTTTTCCTGCTACATCAGAAAGTTGCTCATTGTCAGTTTTTAGCCCCCCAAAAGAAAACTGCGTCCGCCTGTCATAATAATCTCCTTGGATCAGTGAATCATTTACAACTCAATCCAACCAAGCACTGCTTTTATTTCCAGCCCAGGGTTGGCAAAGCAAACGAACGTCTGTGTCTCGGACTGGGGCCCCGTGGGCAGCCTTTTGATGCTCTTGTAGTAGTTCAAAGATTATAAATAAATCTAAAGATTACACATAAATCGCTGCCCAGTGTGGCATCCTTCCGTCTGTCTGCTCGGCCCTGGGGAGTGGACGGTGGTCAGAATCTGTGCCATTTACCCCCAGGACTGCCTGTCCTGACCTTCTAAGCTGGTCTTTCTCATGGGAAATTAGAGCAGAGGAGGATTCAC
>CAUYQV010086188.1:0-12709 GCA_963574575.1 Galagoides demidoff
AATCCAAATTCTGAATTCAATTTCTGACATCTCAGCTATCTGTTTATATAGAGGATCTTCAGTTTCGTCTACCACATCCTTTCTTGGGGGGTTGATCTACTCTGGTTATTAATATTACTAGAGCTTTTTTGCTGATTCTGCACCATGATTATTTTACCCCATTTGGCTTTTCCCCTTGAGGTTTGTCAAGGACCCATGTGGTGTTATGGCCTGAGAGACTGGGGACCTGCTAGGTGTGGTGGGTCTAAGTGGCTCTGTCTTATTTTCAGCTGGTTTCTGTCCTACTCTATTGATTCAGTTTCTCTTGTTTGTTGATTCAGTTTCTCTTGTTTGAAGTCTGAGCTGTGGATAAATATCAGCAATTAAGTCACCCTGCCCCCCCAAACAACAATTAGGAAAGGAAAATCAAACCTTTCTTCAAGCATTTACCCAGGATGCCCCTTTGAAAGTCCCTGAGTGGTCTGCCCAGTTTAAGGGGTCCAAATCAGTTGTCCCATTCAGCAGCCGTTTCAGGTGGAAAAGTTCAAATGTTTCCAGCAGCTAGATAAGAGGGTCTGCTTGCAGCTCGGATATCATTTGCTCCAGTGTTCCGTGAGGGCAAAGGGACCCACCCAAAAATGAATTAGCCTGGGAAGGTTAATACCTCCTTCCCCACCTTGCACCCAGTCACTCATAATCCCCCAAGTCTGTGACCCAATTCACTCCAGTAGGCAACTGCTCTTGGAGTTTATAATTGCCAAAGTCACCCAGAAATCTGAGTCCGGCAGAGGGGACTTGTGTGTTTAAATTTAGGCTGTGACAGTTCTCTCACTTCCAGCCCCTTGCCTTCTGTCCTGGCTAAATTCCTCTGCAAGTCAGAGGCTGCTAGAGTTGATAAGGAACTCAGCTCTGGGCAACAAGCAATTAGAGTTTACACTCAGGTGTCAATTCCAGCCTCTGCCCGCCCACTGCCTTTGTCTCAGCAATATTCTCCTGAGAGCTGGTGCTAATTATCTCTTTACTTATGAAAGTTACCAAGTCTGTTCTGCCTGTGGCTGCTGTCTGGAACCTCTGGTTGCCCAGAGAGATGGGGCTTGCCTATCTGGAATGGCATCAGTTTGCAGCTCAGGATGCCACTGTTGCTGTACAGCTTCCTCCATGCCAAGTTTCTTCTCCTCGCTCCTGTGTCACAGTCATCACAGAGCAGCACCAGCCTTTTCTCCCTCCACTTCTCTTAAGGAGATGCCCAAGAATCTGGGCTCCATAGGTAACAAACCTCCAGACCTCAGGGTGAGGGGAGGGGAATCCTCGGAGTTCAATGTTGCAGGTGGGGAATATATACAGTTTTATACAGTTTTACAGTTTTATGCCTGGCAGAAGGGTGTTGTGGCATGCCAGCAGGGATAGGAGGTCCAGTTTTTAGGGGTCTCTCCCATGGGATAGAGTGAGAGGATGTTTGAACTCTACTCACTTGTTTGCATGGAGTAAACTGCGAGGTCTTCTTGTGTGGGAGGTGACTCCCGTCTGCTTGGTGGTGGATTTTGTACCTTTTGATTGTATTTTTGGGGTCTCAGCTCACCTCAGGAAGGTTGAAGTGTGTTTCTTCAGTCTTCTCTTTTGGCTCCGCTCCAAACCATCAGCTCCCTTGCTAAACTGATGTTTTTTAAGCCTCCTCTGGACAGGAGCTTCTGTAAAAAGCTGGCTACAGTCCCAGAAAAGGTACTTTCTGTTAGAAATGGTCTCCTACCAATGTCTCAACCCCTCGGGACCCTTGTTGCCCTGGTCTCCATCACAGCAGGAAGGAACCAGGTGTGAAACAGATTAGAAGTAGAAGTTTGTAGGAGGCAGGCTAGCCCTTCTTAGCAGGGAAACCCTGAGCAACCTCTGCACCAGCCGTTTATTGAGACCATACAACACAGGTGAGGGGAGTAATTAACAAATGACTACATGCTGAAGGCTTGGGCTTCCACAAGGAGCACCTGCGGACAAATGGCCTGAGGGTCCACCCCTCAGCTGCAGATCATCTTGCTCAGAAGTCATCTGGCTCTTGGCATTCCCTACATACCAGACTTAAAATTTGTTCCACCTCAATCTTAGACCTCCTAGCCTCTAGATCTTGAGAAATTAATGCTTATGACTGAAAAGCACCCCTATTATCGTGTTTCTATTCACAAGCCCTAAAGGAGTGAGATTTTTAAAATTTTAGTAATATTGACTGCAAAATTATTTAAATTAGAAAAATAATTCCTGCTATTCAATAAATTCACAGGTTAAAAAGCCCAATAATTATGGTGATAACACCTGAAAAGAGTTATTGAACATATTTAAATAAAAATCTGTAAAGAAATTAGAAGATAAAATTGTCTGCTAAAGAATATATATAGAACATTTAGAGTAAACATCAACATGACCATTGAAAGAGACAGGAATAAGACAAAGATGCCTACATCCACTGCTTCTTACACAGTAGAGTAAGGCAAGAAAGACAAATTAAAAGTACAAGACATCAAAGGAATAAATACAACTGTCATTAGTTGTAGAAGATATGATTGTGCAGAGGAAAATCTGAGGCTCTGAAGATAAATTATTAATATTATAGGAAATTTTATCAAGGATGTCGGATACAAAATCAATATAGAAATCTATTTATTTTTACCTAGTAGCAATAAAAATGTAACAAATTAAATTTTGAATGATACTGTTTACAATATTATAAAAATATGAATTGTCTGGAAAGAACTATGAACTATCACTATGTCCGAGTAAAAAATCATAAACCTTTATTGAGAAACATTTAAAAAGACCTAATTAAATGGACAAACACATCATAGTTATAGATTGGAAAGTATAATATCATGAAGACAAAATTCTTCTCAAGTTGATGTATAGACTCAATGCAATCAGAACCAAAATACAAAAAGTTTCTTTTTAAAAAATATTCAATATTCTCTCCTAAATAATAATATGGAAACACTTTCTTTACCAAATAAAAGATATATTATTGTATCTATAATAACTAAAATAGCACAATTTGGTCCAGGTAAAGACCAAATAACAGAATATAGTAAAAAGCTCCAATGCAGGTACACACCATGACAAATAGGGGCCCAAATCTTGTGAGTAAGGGCACAAGGATCTATAACTTGCAAGAATATTATCTTTCAAACCATTTATCACAAACAGCATAGTCAATGTGGCTCATATTTCTAGCAAGAAGATTTTCCTCTTATGGGCTAGCCAGGTAGCATACTTCTGTAATAATATATTTCCAGACTCAATAATAGAATTTTTCTAGATCCATAGCATTTCCCTGGTTCCAGCTTTGTGCTGGAAGTTCTGTTCCAGTACCCTGAACACATAGGGATGCTTTCAAAACTCCAGTTCACCTTTAAACACTGAGGTCATGGTTAGATTACTTTCAGCATCTGTGTGTCCTTGGCTTCATTCCTACCCCACTGCTCTAACTTGGAGTTAACTTTTTGTTTCAACTGGAATTTAAATAAAAAAAAAAAATGGAAATTGGTCAAGTGCTTTTAAATGTGTTGTGTTTTCCCAGTATAATATTGGCATTTCTTTCTTTATTTATTTTGTGTGGTTAAAATGGGAATGAGGTCTTTCCATTTTCACTCAGTATTTCATACTAATAAGAATATTTATCTTTGTTCTTCCTCTTAGTTGCAGCTTCTAGATCCAATGATAAGGCCTTGAGCTGCCAGTTGTTAGAGCACCTTTGGAGAAAATGCATGAATTGATACAGTTGTATCCAGTGGCCCAGTTACCTTGACCCTGTATCATAAGCTCATTTCCTGGAGCCCGAGCATTCTTATTTTCTCTTAACATTGCAAAGAAATCCTTAACGAAACAATATTTCTCTTACCTCTTTTGTCTAAAGATTTTTAGGTAAAATTGGCAAAGATATTCATTCTACTTAGAACTGTAAGAATCAAGAAAAAGAAGCATCTATCTATGATAAAAGTTCAGAAAATGATGAAATATACCTTTTAGTACACATAGAAAGAGCCTCATATGGGATCCCAGAAATTCCATTCCCGGGGTCTTCTTTCATGCTGCATTGACTAATCTTCCTCCCATACAGGGTCATCTTACATCCTGTGACAGCCAGTTTGGATAAGTAACTGTGGATCATTACATTCCTTAAGGTGACTACCCAAAGACAGTGAAATTCACCCTACTCATCCACTAATCTTTTGTGATATATTATTGATGACTATCTTATTAAAAATCTACACCTCTGCCAGAGGATGTTAGGAAGGAATCAAATCTGTTCAAAAAAAAAAAAAAAAGGAAGAAAAGAAAAAAAATGAGTATCTCATACTACTATGTACATGGGTAAATTATATGTAAACATAGGTAGCTAATAAATATATAAATGATATAGAGAGAGGTTTTTGAAATATATCCTTCTTGTCACTTGGGACTTACCATATCTGCCACATAACAACGCAGAAATAACATTGCAAATTCTTGTTAAATGTGTAGCTTTGTCATAAAAGCCTATTTTATTCAAATTATTGCTCAACTATAAAAATCCTAGATCATTATCACGATATGTAATATAATTGTAACATAGGAAATAGTTATAAGAATCTTATATCCAAAAAGAAGGAGGGATTTTCTCTCTTCTAAAACTTGACCCAGACTTGCAGCAGGAAATGGGCTGATCCTAAGGCCTGGAAAATTATTTGAAATAAGAGTTTAAAAGAGTGAGGGATGATTTTTATATTATTTATTCTGTCATCACAGTTACTTTACTCTTGGGTTTTTGAGAATACAGGAATGGCAGCCTTTATAGAATATTAGAGGTGAAAGGCAGGAAAAGCTGCCATCTCTATATCATGCATAAGATTGGGAATATACCTATGTTTCTCTTTAGTCTGACACATACACAAATAGGCAGATACATACACATACATACACTCACATTAGAGTAGGGATATAAGCAATAAACAAGTTAGATGGCTACCAATAGAAAGTGATGACTGAACTATGGAAGTAGATGTTGAAATGAGTCTAAAAGTATGGAATTTTACTGCCATTATTACATGTAAAAATAGTGACCCTAAATTTTCCAGAGGTGATGGCTGATGAATGAGCCCATAAAATAATTGAATTAGTAGCACTTTTCAAATGTATTTTGTAGAAAAAGGAATGGTGCTGACTTGCATTAGTCAGGGGAGTCTCCCTTGTCTTGGTGTTCCTTGCATTTGTGTGAAGAACTGCTGGTTTCTCCTTTAATATGTAACATCAGAGCATGAAGTCATCACTTCCATCCTTTCAACAAGAAAAAAAAGTAAAAAGCTAAAGAACAACTATGTTCCTGGGACTTGTCAGACTGCCAAACTGCCACCAGGAAATCTAGAATAGCAGGTGAATGCACAAAATCACACCTGAGAGCTGCTTAATTGAAATAGCTTCAGTGGTAAGAAGCCAAAGGGTAATTTTTTTAAAAAGTCACTGTAGGTTGAGTGAGGACTAATGTGGGAACATGACTATCCTAAGGGCCTCCATCTTAGGAAGCCCCCATATTCAGGAATCTTATCTCTAGGAACTTCATAGGGTTTTCATGCTGAAAGATCAAGAAAATTACCCTCATGTTTCTATAAGGTCTAAGGGAAGAATTTTAAAATACATTCACAGCATTCTTCATGAGTCTTACTCTGTAGGAGAAAAGATTATAACAGAGTCTTCTTCATTTGAAAATTAATTGAATCCACAAGAACAAAGACAATATGAATAGAACATAAGCCAAATACTGTAGAATTATGTCCCCCTACCTTTTGGGCAACAGGGACCAGATTCATAGAAAACATTATTTCCATTGACTGCCAAGTGGGGGCAAAAGGAAGTGATACAAGTTATAGAGAACTGCTGTAAATACAGATGAAGCTCAACTTGCTCCTGTGCTCCTCACTACCTGCTGTGTGATCTGTTTCCTAATAGGCCACAGACTGGAACTATTTTGGCACCAAGGATTGGTTTCATGGAAGTCACATTTTCCATGAAAGGGGTGAAGGGATGGGACAGGAGGTGTAGTTCAGGCAGTGATGCTGTGTGGTGTGCTTCCATGGCCAAAGGATTGGGGACTGCAGCTCTAGGAAAGTAAAGATGTTTCTCACTCAGACAATGGTTGACACTTGTTATACTGACATAAATATACTGAAATAGAAAACAAACAAATAAATGAATGGCAGATTTTGAGGGCCAAGTCTCTGTATGTTGGAGTGGAAATTTACAGTTAAGCAAAAGGAATGGATTGGAATGATCCATTTGGTCATGAATTAGTGTTGGAGGTATTGTTAAAAATTCATGTATATCTTAAAATAAATGCATATTGTTGCATACAGAAATATTTATAGATATGTAAACAAACGCAGCCCAGCATACACACATTTCTTTTCCTACTTCATCAACAAAAAGGAATATAAAATGGCAATGACCACATCTAGCACCAAAATTTTGGTTTTCAATACCATTCTCAAATTTAAATGAGAAGAGGCTGGTTCTAGTTTTCAGGAAATACTCAACATGAGTGTGGAGCATCTTGTAATGCCCCCCCCAAAAAAAAAGAAAGAAAGAAAGAAAGAAAGAAAGAAAGAAAGAAAGACAAAAGAAAAGAAAAAGAAATGGAAATCCACTCCTCCTTCTCACCAAAATATCACACACATAAACACAACAATAGCAGTATTGCAAAGGGACATAAGAGCCATCTATAAGAGCTCCCAATGGCAAGAAATCAGAATAAAAAGAATAATTAGAATAATAATGGATTGTCATCTATAAGAAAACATAAGTATCTATGAGTCATTGAAACTAGGAAAGATGCTTAACATGTTAACTAATGGCAAAGATGAGACAAATTTCACATAGAGAAGAGTTCCAAATAATTCACTGCATGTCACTTTATTGTAGATATTACATTGTTTACAAATCAAAGGTTTGTGGCAACCGTACATCGAGCAATTCTATCAGTGCCAGTTTCCAACAGCATGAGCTTACTCCACATCTCTGTGTCAAGTGTGATTAATTCTTATAATAAATAAAATTGTTTTATTGTTATTATATCTGATATATTGTCCTTTGGTGATCTTTGATTTTACTCTTATAGTTATTTTGGGGTGCTAGCTACTAAGAGCGTATGCAGCAATAAACTTAATGAAATACATTTTGTGTGGTCTGACTGTTCCATGAACCAGCCTTTCCCTCCTCATTCTCACTCTGTTTGGGTATTCTTATTTCCTGAGACACAACAATGTTAATGTTAGGCCAATTCATAACCCTTCAATGGCTTGTAATTATTCAAGTAAAAGGAAAAGTAGCAGATTTATTACTTTATTTTTTTCCAGAATCCATCAGAATAATTTTATTTTGTTTTAAATTTATAAATATTATGAATATATATGCATATTTATAAAAATACACATATTAATCATATTATTTTTAAAAATTTTTTATAGTAATATGAGGGTGTAAATGATTAGATCACACTGTGTTTGTTAGGTAAAGTGTAAGTTGTAGTTGAGCCCTTCAACCAGGGACTGTGTTATAGACCCTCTTATTGTTCCCATTAGGTGAGAGGTTACCAATAACCCTCTTTCTCTTTCCTTCAATACCTCTCCTGCCCTCCTCCACTTGAATTTAATTGTGTTTTTCTCTCCTGTGGGTATGTAGTTGTTTATGTATTAGTTTCATATTAATATTGAGTACATTGGATACTTGCTTTTCTATTCTTTTGATATTTTACTAAGAAGAATGTGCTTCAACTCCATCCAGGTAAGTATAAAAGATGTAAAGTCTGAATAGTATTCCATGATATACATCTATCATGACTTATTAATCCATTCATGAGTTGATGGGAAGTTGGGTTGATTCCATATCCTGGAAACTGTGAATTGACCTGTGATAAACTTTCCATTGTATACATTCTTATGGTAATATATATATATATATATATATATTTAACTTCTGGGTACATACTTAGTAATGGGATCACAGGATCAAATGATCTAAAAAGGGACATGAAGGATCTTTACAGAGAGATCTATGAATCCTTGTTTTTTGAGAGAAGAAACAGCAGAAGACATCAGCAAATGGAAGAACATAACATGCTCATGGCTGGCAAGAACCAACATTGTTAAAAGTCCATACTACCCAAGATGATCTACAGATTTAATGCAATTCATATCAAAGTACCAATGTCATACTTTGAAGAATGAGGAAATAGTACTTCATTTCATATGGAACCAGAAAAAGTCCCAAATGACTGACACAATTCTAAGATATAAAAACATATTTAGAAGTACCTTATTATCAGACGTCAGGTTATACTACAAGTCTACAGTGATTAAAACAGCATGGTACTACCACAGAAATAGTGATATAAATCTGTGGAATAGAATTGAAAACCTAAAGATGAATCCATCTGATCTTTAATAAACCAAACAAAAGCATGTACTGGAGAAAAGAACCCCTATTTAATAAATGGTCCTGGGAGAACTGAGTAGCGACATATAGAAGACTGGACCCAAACCTTTCATCACTGGATTTTCTTTGGTTAAAAAAATGTAAGACACAAAATGATAAAATTTCTAGAAGAAAGTATGGGAAAAACTCTTAACAACATTGGCCTGGGAAGGGCATTTAGTAACACACACACACACACACACACACAAAGTGAATGAGACATGATTAAACTTAAGTTTCTGCACAGCTAAGGATACAGCAACTAAAGCACATAGACAATCTTCAGAATTTTTGTATGCTATGAATCTAACAAAGGCCTAATAAGTAGAATCTACTGAGAAAAACTAATCCACAAGAAAAGAGCGAACAATCCCATTTATAAGTGGGCATGAGATAGGAACAGAATCTTCTATGAAGAAGACAGGCAAATGGCTAATAGAAAAAATGCTCACCATCCCTAATCATCAGAGAAATGCAAATTGAAACTACCCTGAGATGTCACTGAACCCCAGTGGGAATAGCCCACATCACAAAGGCCAAAGCTGCAGATGCTGATGTGGATGTGGTGAGAATGGAACATCCTTACACTGCTGCTGGGATTGCAAACTAATACAGTGTCTATGGAAAGAAGTATGGAGAATCCTCAAAGAGCTAAAAGATTTCTCACCTTAATTCAAAATCTCACCTAGATTTTAAATCAAAATCTAGAAACAACTATGCTTAGTCAGGAGGCATGTCAATTTAATTGAAGGAAATTAAAAGTGCTACTCCAATGAACACACAAATAATAAAGTGAAACAAACTTATTGCTCATATGAAGATAGTTCCAGTAGGCTTGATGGAAGATCAAACGAACCAAAACATTCACTTAAGCCAAAGCCTAATGCAGAGTAAGGTCCAAATTCTGTTTGATTCTGAGAATGCTAAGAGAAGTGAGGAAGCTGCAGAAGAAAAGTTCAAAGCTAGCAGAGGTTAGTTCATAGTTTATAGTTCAACTAAGTTGTCTCCTAACATCAAAGTGCAAGATGAGGCAATAAGTGCTGATACAGTAGATGCATAAAGTTATCTGGAAGATGTAACATAATTCATGAGGGTGGCTATACTAAGCAACATATTTTCATTGTAGACAAAATAGTCTTTTATTGGAAGAAGATGACAACTAGAACTTTCTTAGACAGAAAAAGTCAATATCTGGCTTCAAGGCTGCAAAGAACATGCTGACTCTCTTATAAGGGGCTAATGCAACCGATGACTTTCTGAGTGGAACCCAATACTAATTTCCCACTCCAAAAATCTCAGGGGCCCTAAGAAAAGTGTTAAATCTGCTCTCTCCCCACACAATAAAAGTTCTCTCAGAACACTACTCCTCAATGACAATGAACCTGATTATACAGGCTGTGATGGAGATGTACAAGGGATTAATGTGCTTTAAGAACATCCTTACCATGTGGGAAGAAGTTAAAATATCAACATTAACAGAAATTTGGCTTGATTGCAACTCTCGTGACTAACATTAAAGAGCTCAAATCTTTAATGGAGGAAGTCACTGCATGTGTGGTGGACACAGCAAGAGAATTAGAATTAGAAATGGAGCCCAAAGATGTTTCTGAATTGCTGCAATCTCATGATAAAACCTGAATGGTTGAGGAATTGTTTCTTATGAAGGAACAAAAAAAGTGATTTTTTTGAAGTAGAATCAAATTCTGGTGAAGATGTTGTGAACACTATTGATATGACAACAAATGCTTTAGAATATTACATGCAGTTAGTTGATGAAGTAGTGGTAAGATTTGGGAAGACTGACTCCAATTTTGAAAGAAGTTATACTGAGGTTAAATGCTATCAAACAGTACAACAAGCTACAGAGAAATAGTTTGTGAAAAGAAGAGTCAATTAACAGGGAAAAATTCATAGTTTTCTTATTTTAAGAAATTTCCACTGCTATCCCAACGTTTTGTAACCCCCAACCTGATCAGTCAGTAGCCATCAACACCCAGCCAAAACCCTCACCACCTCACCAGTAGAAAAGGTTGCAACTTACTTAAGACTCAGAAATCATTAGGACCCCCTTTTTTTAAGCAATAATATATCTTTAAATTAGTTATATGCTTGTTTGTGAGCCATACTGTTATTGTACAGTGTAGATGACAGTATAGTGGAAACATAAATTTTATATGCGCTGGATAAGCAAAAAATTATGTGACTGCTTTACTGCAATATTCACTTAACTTGGTGCTGTGGAACAATCTCTCTGAGGTGTGCCTTTATATGGATAGTCCTTCCTCAAGGAAAGAGACTAACTCACCACTTCTTACGTGTAGGCTGTGCATAGCTAATTTCACTCAAAGAGTAGAAAAGAAAATTAGCAAGGGAGCAACTTTATAGGGGAAACACCTGACTGACGCCACCTCAGCCAGGTGATAAACCAACAAGGTCATAAAAACAAGAGAAGTCTGAGAAATTGTTCCAGTCAAAAAGAGCCTAAGGAGACATTGCTAAGTTAAATTAGATGTAAGTGTACAGGGATAGTGTCTTAAAATAGAAAAAGGAAATTATGTATAAACAAAGAGACTAAGAAAAACTGAGTAAAATAGAACTTACCTCGAAAACAAAGTATTACTTAATAACAGTTTATTAACTGCCACAGATATATCATATTAAAAAGTATTAGTAATAACACCAATTCGGTATTCTGTTTATGGGAACTCATAAATATTTTCTAGTTTTCCTATAAATAAAAATGTGTCCTAAAAAATCTACTAAAAATATGAGTATATCCTTTTGAATAAGTACTTTATTAAGAAACGTGAAGACTTCATTCTCACTTAGAGTGAACTGCACTTTATTTATCAGAATATTAGCAAGAAAAACATATATAAATATGTATATGTTTACATGTTTATATATATGTACGTGTATGCAAGTGAATGTTCTAGAATTTGCTTGGTAGAGTGAAGGGTTTAGCTAATTTAATATGCTGTTGCAAAAGTTAATAGATATATTCAGAAAAAGAGGAAATATAAGATGCTTTGGAAATAAAAGGAAGCAGCACTTGACTCCAGTTGGATTAAGGGTTAAAGTTAAGCCTGTAAAAGCTAACGCTGATTACTATCTGAGTAGAACGTCATCAGACAGAAGAATATGGAAACAGAATAGACAAACACCCACAAAAAGATAGAGGGAAATTATGTCTTAGTGCGCAGGAAGAAAGTAGAAGGTTTTTCCATTTAATTACTAACTTCTTCCCTGTCTTTGAATTAAGAATACAAATCATCTGCTGAGAATCAATAAAAATATTATCAGGTCAGAAGTTTAAAAAAGTGAAAAATGATTTAATAAGATAGCAGTGCTATCTTGGGACTGGAGAAGATTATTAGATAGAATGAAAGTTGAAGAAAGAGTAATTCCATTCAAGAAACCACAAGGATGGGAAATTTTAGTTAGAATTTGATGAATAAATCTATCGTTTCAGAGATATAATAATAAAATATATACATATGGGAAAATGACAAACCTTCAGTCTTTAGGCAGAAAATATAGCTTAAGGGAAATGGAGGGAAATATTTTACTCAAGGGAATTACTATATGGAATGTTGTATATGTCATCCATGTGGAAAATAAGGTCACCCAAGATGACACAGGTGTTGAGATTTATAAAAACACAGGCGATGCATTTCCAAAGTAAAGAAGAGTGACTAGGAGGTTAGTCAATTATACTGAGTAGGAGGAGTCTAGGGTGCAAGAGCATTAGAGGTGAAGCCCAACAGAAAGAGGACTTTACATGAGGATGGTAAAGAAGAAATGTGTGGAGGTGGCAAGAGAAAACTGAAGCAATACTCAAATATCATCCCAACGTGAAATAGATACATTTAGAAGAATATAAGTCCTGATTACCCCAGAGGAAGTGGTAGAGCCCAGGGGAAGTATGGAAGATGGAGAAAATGCCTTGTGAATGCAGAGAGGCTATCATTTGTATATTTGTGTACAGTTGTGTAGACAGTAGGTGTCTATCAATCTATTTTCTTATCTGTGTTTCACAAAGATACCAAATTTTATCATATGTAGCATACCTAATAATTTTAATATAATGTAGTTTTTAATATAATGTAGCAACCTCCAACTCCTGGGCTCAAGCAAGTCTCCTGCCTCCGCCTCCCGAGTAGCTGGGATTACAGGTGCCTGCCACCATGCCCGGCTATTTTTTTTTTTTTTTTTTGGTTACAGCTGTCATTGTTGTTTGTGGGCCCAG
>CAUYQV010086189.1:0-20978 GCA_963574575.1 Galagoides demidoff
TTCCCAGGCCCCCTTCTTCCTCCTAGAGTTGCCAAGAACAAGCTTCAGGTTCAAGGAAAAAAGTCCCAAGTTTCACAAAACCCCCAAGTTCTCAGTAGATGAACAATGGTGGGAAACTCACTGAGACTTGATTAATTACTGTTGTATAACCATAACCATTGTGATAGAAAATGTATCCATTGTCAACTGAAACTGTATTAATTCTCGTTCCATTGCTGTATCTATGACTACCTGAGTTGTAACCCCCCTTAACCAGCCACCTTTCGCTTCTGTAATATGCTTACACAAAGCCTATAAAAGGCAACTCACCCTCACACCTGGGCGGCTGACTGTCTCTCGGAGCAGCAGCCCCTGCAGCAGGTAAAATAAATTACCAATAATTAACCTAAGTGGGGGTCCGAGTCTATTTTTCCAGGTCCCCTAAGTTATTTCACTGAGGCAAATCAGACAAAATACAAAAATTGATGGCATAAAAGAGCCCAGAAGATTAAAACATTGAAATAGACCTATTCAAGAAGTTGCACTGCTGGTATACTCCTGCCTACCTCCTTAGTCCTTAGATTGGATAACAGCAAAAGCCTCTTCCCTACAATGCCAGCTTTCCCAGAAAGTCCACACAACCAGCAGAGTACATCTATCACTTTCATTCTCTATCATTCACAATATAATAATAAGCAAACTACAACTTACTTTGGTTTTTATAGGCCCTGGTTGAATCATGTTGAATCGCATTCCATATTTACCCCATTCAGCTGCAAGAGACCTAAAAATTAAAATAAACAACATACGTTCTAAAATATCATACCAGATGTTTAAAAGAAACAAGACTTACTGTCTGATTGCTACCTGCCAGAGATTACAGGTAGGTGCCACTGTTATTACCTAGGTTCCACGTGGGTAACTAGGCAAACTGAGGTTAAATCACATGGGTAACCTGAAAACCTCAGGTGGTCTAGCTTCAGAGATTGTGCCTAATCATTCTGCTGTAAAACCTACCATTTAGGTTTTAGTGTCCTTAGCCACTATGATACACTACCTACCATTTATTTACATTTTAGAGTAAGAAGTCCAATATCAATATACCTTTACCAAATAAGGACTCATTACTCAGACAAAAACGTGAGTGCTTCATGCCCTTCCCTCACATTTTCTGGAGTTCAGTCCTACAGTTACAAGGTACATTATAGCTTTATTTATAACCCTTGCATGGGATTACAATGTCTGCAATGTCACAAGTGCTTTAATTAAGAGATGAATTATACAGATTTAAAATATGAGCCACATCCATGTTTAACTAGGCCTTACTACAACTGTTAGACTAAACATGAAAAGAAATAGGAATCGAACTAAACCTTGCTTGATGTCCTACAGCAAAACATAACACTGATAGCAACGGGGAACATTGAAGCAACTTTTTCTGAAAGCCTACTCAACAGATAGGACTAACATTTTTTAATCTAAATTTATTTTTAGAAATTTACATTGATACGTATATTTGCATGAATATACTTAATCTAGTTTCAAAAATGACTTCAGGTAGCTTTAAAAATACAAGTAATGCACATGAGGAGGACATGACAATGTGAAGGACAGTTTCAGAAAAACGGAGAGAGAGAGAAACAGAGATAAGGAAATATAAAGGAGCCAAGAATGAAGCTAACAAATGTTTTGTGAAGTTCCATATGACTGCAATAGTCACATCACAGACTTGTATCTACTCTTCCCATGACCCTGGGCAAAAAAAATAAGTCTAATCAGTTACACAAATCACAGTGCCCCCAAGGAAAAAGCAAGCTAATTGTTCAGGAAAAACACAATTGTTTCTAATACAAAAGTCAGAAAAACATTTCTTCCTGCAAGATTTATAAAAAGAAAATTATGTTAGATAATAATGTCCTTAAGACACTCCATCCTTGCAATAGATAACACGGGATAAGTTTTATGAAGCTATATTTCTTAATATAGCCTATTAGCATTACTTCAAAGGCCAATTCAGTGAAACCAATTGTAAGGGACAAAGAATATGTAATTCAAGAACAGGCTCTTGACCCAACTTAATCCATGAATGCGTTCTGGGTGGGCTGCCTCTTTTTGAGGCAAATCACACAAAAATACTGCTCCTCTCTCTGAGTGATCCTTTTGACAAAGTTCATGACTATACCTACCCTGGGCATGTACCTGTAGTGTAGCTACTCTAAATCACAAAAGGAGTAACTTCATGTCTTGTCTTGGTAGAATTTTTGAGCAGAGTCTAACTTGTCCTGTGAATGAGTGACCTATTAAGAAAACTTGCCTAGACAAAAAGCTATCCTATGGCTTAGAGGTATGCCAGATAAATTTGCTCAATTGCTAGCATTATTTATCAGGTCTCATCAAGCTAGCTCACCAACTGAAGAACTATCATAGTATAATAAGGAGCCCACCTCATATGGTTAACTCTGCATGTTAAGATGCTAAGCACAATACACTCAGTATATGTTAGCCAGTACTGTTCATTCATCAAACGTTTATCATGTACTTACCAGGTGCCAACATTCTATAAGTATTGTTTAGCCTCCATGAAAGAAAGTTTGGCCCTGCTCTCGAGAAAGCAGTCCCTCTCTCTCAGGAGAGGTCAGTTTGATGGTATAATGAACTAGTTGCAGACTGGGAATTGTGTGAAGTGAGCCAAAGCTGTTTGAAGGAAGAAACACCTCTGTCTATTGGGAGGGATAAGGGAGGCTTCCTTGACATGGCTGATATTTGAGCTGATACTTAAAGAAGGTTTAGGAGTTTGCTGCAGAGGGCAGGGGGAAGGAGATGGGGATGGGAAGGTAGGATGGAGGCAAGAAGACAGCTCAGGCATATGGGTCCGTATGAGTGAAAAACAAAGGCATGGAGCACATGTCGTCCTTGGGCACCCCAAGGTCTCATGCAGTAGGACTGTGCAGTGTAAAGATGGAAATTCACATTGTGAAGGAAAGGACGTATTTATTGAGCATCTGTTACATACAGTACGCTATGCAAGAAGACAAAGAAAAGCAACACAGAATCACTGGAACCTCTATTAAGGTGCAAAAGTCAACAAAACAAATATTGACAAGGTAGAATGCTGCCCAAATAGTCTGACTCCAGTCCTTTATTTCTAAAACCATCTAACCTCAAAAAAAGGGTAATTATCTCTATTCCCACTAAGATTCAATTCCTGAATAAAATAATACTTCTATCTCAGACAAATGTGTACTACTGATTCAAATAGTTAAAAGTACTTTCAGACACATATCAACAAGCATGGAGCACCAGCTGCACAGCAGAGCCTCCTGGGTAAGGAGAGACAAAGACACGCTCCCTTCCCTCACAGAACTCAGACCCGCGATAGGGGGCCAGTGGCTTTAACGTTACATTTAAAAGTCTGCCATGCCCTTCTCTGCACCTCTGTGCTCTCTGCCACTGTCTTCATTTTAGAACCTACTTATTAGTTTGTTTGTCTCTCACTAGATTGGATTAAACAAAGTTTTAGAACACAGAGAATGGTGAGCGATTAATTCTGTATAAAGAAAAGAGATAAAACATCCCAGAGGAAGTGATACAACCAAAAGCCTTAAAAGTAGGCAAGATATCACAGCAAACCCAATAACAGTATAGACATATGCAAACGTATGGCATGTTTAAGGAAACACGAAGCAGTTCAATGGAAATTAAAGTGTAAGAATAGTATAAAAATAAACTATTGGTGAGAAGAGAATATGCAGAATAATATAAAACTCTAAGCTCAGCTAAAGATGAGGGCTGCTCTATTTCCATCACTATCACTATCCTTAGCACACAAAGGTACACAGTAAATATTTATTGAATAGATTAATTAAGAAAGGCCAGGGACAACGCTGTTTAGAGTGGAATAGCAACTGTGAGTTTGCCTTTTATTCCAAAGAGTGATAGGAAATGATTTAAGGTATTTAGCCAGGTAGTATTGTAAACAGAAATATATTTTTAGAAAAATAATTCCGGTAGGAATATGAATACAAAATGAAAAGGAAAGAGACCCATGCCAGAGAAATATAGGATTAGGACAGCAAGCCAGAGAAGCAATGAGGAGAACTTCCATTACAGCAGAGATAGGGGAGAAGGCCACTGAACAATAGATTCAGAAAGCATCACACCCTGCTGAGAGAAAGGCCACTAGACTCAGCCCCTGCTCATGATCTGTGTTAGTCTCATTAACCTTATAAAGAATAAGATGTGCTTACAAGAAGTTAGGGATGGCTGCGTAAAGATACAGGGAGAGCAAAAAAAAAAAAAAGAAGAAGAAGAAGAAGCTATACTATAGTCCTGTATAGTCTTATACAGTAGAAATAATAAAAGAATAAGATGTGTTTACAAGAAGTTAGGGATGGCTGAGTAAAGATACAGGGAGAGCAAAAAAAAAAGAAGAAGCTATAGTCCTGTGATGTGTAATAAGTAACTAGGAGTCATATGTGGCTATTTAATGTTATTTTAAAATGTTTACATTTCATTTCTCAGTCACAGAGGCCGCATTTCAAGGGTTCAATTGCTCCATGCGACCGTTGGACAGTGCAAACTCACAGAAAATTTCAATCACGGCAGAAAGTTCTATAGGACAGTGCTGCGAATTAGGATTCGTTTTACTTTTCTCTGTGTGGAGACCAGAAAACAGGAATTTACTTCCCTGAGCTTCTCAAGTACATCATTATCTTCAGCCACAAGGGCATCACAGAAGTACTAACTTGTACATGGCTTCCACGCCTGCTTTGGCAGAAGCGCTTGGTACCACGAAACCTGATCCAGTCTCAGCATAGATGGTAGTAATAGCAAGGAATGCTGCTCCTGAAATTTTAAAAAGATACACGTGATTAACAATACAGCTATATCAATTCGCATTAGGAAAACATGATTTATAAGAATAGGATTTGATTCAAAAGGGCATTAACAAAAACAGAAGCACTTTTTAAAACTTTCCTAGCCCCAAATGAATGAAAAAGTAATCTAAGAAAATTAACTATTTCTCTTTCATAGTGACTTTGGCAAAGATAATTACTCTGGTGTAGGTTTACCAAGGAGAACTATTCGGCCATAAGAAAAGATGGAGATTTTACATAATTTGTGTTTACTTGGGTGGAGTTGAAATACATTCTTCTTATTAAAGTATCTCAGGAATGGAAAAAGTATATCCAATGTATGCAATACTGATATGAAGCCAATATATAAAGAACTCCATGCCCACAAGAAAGATAAAACACAAATATAGTCTAGCGAAGGGGAGAGGGACAGAGATAGGCGAGGAGGAAGAAAGGGGAGTGATTGGTGGGATCTCCCTAAAGTGCACAAGGTGAGGGTGTTCAGCATGCCTCCTGGGTGAGAGGCTACAACTTGAACTTTACCTTAGAACTGAAAACAATGTTATGTAAACATTTGTACCCTCATATTAATTTGAAATAAAAAAAGTTTCAAAAAAGAAATATAAACTTTAAAAAATTGCCATAACTTACTGTTAATCTGCTGTCTCTTAGGGTGGCCCAGTCTGCACTTATTTGGAATTCTATAACTAGAAAGTCAATACAAAACCTCAAACCTCAGAAGTATGCCCTAGAACACCAGCTGGACAGGATTCCTATTAACTAAGTACCAATTAAACAAGAATAAATGAGAATTAGAACTAAATAAGTAAGGTCTTCTGCTTCAAGCCAAGATGGACTTATCCTTCCACTGCAAATATAAAGAAAGTAAGATGTGTGATACAATTATTTTCTGATATTCTACACAGGTAGGGAAAGGCAGTGGTTCCCTGAGAGATGGAAAAATGAATGAAATAAGCCCAAAGATCATCCCAGATGTTTGCCTAATGAGAAAACAGAAAGCACAAAAATATAAAATACAATGTCTAAAGCAAAGGATTCAATATCTGAGGTAAAAATTAAGTACACTAGCTTAACTGCAGGAAAACCAATCCATAAACTTGAAAACACAGCCATATAATATCCAAAATGAAGGACAGAGGGAGAAACAACTGAGAAAAGAAAATAGCAGAGCCTCACTGACCTGTGGAACAATGTCTCAAATTTTAATACATGTATACATAGAGTCCCAGAGGAAGAAACAGTACTTGGAGTTGGAGAACTAAGAATTTCCAAATTAGATAAAAACTATAACTTACAGAGAGCAAAATAAATCCCAAGCAGGACGAGCAGGGGGAAAACTCAAGACATACCATCATCAATAACTTAAAATTGATGAGAAGTAAAAATCTTAGCAGCTAAAGGAAAAAAGATACAATATAAATATGGGAATACAGTAATTTTTCTTTGACTTCTCATCAGAAATAATGTACAGTAGAAAGCAATGGAATGGCATCTTAAAGGTGCTGAGAGATAAAAAACTTGTCAACCTTGTAATTCTATATCCAGCAAAAATATCCTTCCAAAGTGAAGGGGACATTTTTGAATAAACAAAAGCTGTGAGAATTCACGGCTCTCAGCCCTGCACTATAATAAACGTTAAAGAGCCTTCTTCAGGCTAAATGAAAATGATAGTAGGCAGAAACTCAGATCATCAAAGGACAGACTGATATGAGAAATGGTAGATACGTAGGTAAATATAAAACGTTTTCCTCATTTTCTAAATTTCTTTTTAAAATAACTGACCATATAAAGTTACACTAAAAAGTGGCAATGTCATACAGTAATCAACAGTACCTGGGTCCCAGTAGGTTCTTAACAAACTAACTGAAGGAATGAAAGCTTGAAGGAATAATCTTTAGCTCCTGTGAAATCAGTGAGTTTCTACTTCTTACTTAATCACAGCACTAGATAAGACAATACTCTTGAGTTTAACATTTCCAAAAGGATTAGAATGCATTTACGTATGTCACAAAACAGGGCATGTTTTAAGAAATTTAACTTTGAAGGGCTGCAAGGAAAGTCTTCGGAAGAATATTCAGTTCCGTTTTTTCTCTCCTCCACATATTTAGTTTCTCTTTCTCTCAGCATTTTCCGCAGTAGAAATAAAACTCAGCACATCCTGGAAAACATGGGGGTGGAGGAGGGGGCAGGAGCACCATTTTGAGGATATGAAAAGTAAGAATGGTTATGTTAGTCATTCTGGTAACTCCTTTTATATATCCAACTCAGCCTTTCAGATCTCTGAAAATTACTTTGCTTCTAAAATCTTACTCTGTGAAAGAGGAGGTATGTGGAACACTAGTGGGCTTTATTACAGAACATTGAAACAGATGTTAACTGCATCATTCTTGCAGCAAAATTATTTTTAAAACTACTTTTAGAGGGACAATTACTTACACAAAGAACATGCTCCAGTAGAAAGTGCACTAACTTCCGATAAAGATTCAGTAGCTATCTTTCTCCAAGAGTGGGAGAGGAGTTCGGCTACTCTAATGTAACTTAGATGCTTTTTTCTTAACCTAAAAAATCTGTATAGCCCACTGCTTAGAATGAGATATTGCTAATTTTGGTTCTCCCTGAGTATAAACACAAAGTAAAAAATTGAAATTGCTATTCCAATAGGATTTATGCTGGACAGTGTAACATTTCACAGCTGGACTTCAAAAAATGAACAGTGGGCCTAAAAGCGCAAAGATTTCCCACATTCCCAAAATTAGTCACAGACATGCTTATCTTCTTATAGGAAGGCCAATAATATCTATTAGAATAATTGCCCATGGAAGAGGTGTGTAAAAGGCAAGTTCTAATAGCCCAGTGCAGACAAGAGAAATAAATCTATGTTATTTGATGAAGTTAAGAAAATAAAGAATTAGCACATTGTACCCCACATATGCATGAATGTATTCATGATCTATGTGTATTTGTCTTAATAAAATAAAACAACATAAATATAAAACTTTTTAAAAAAATAAAATAGAGAAAGGAAGCAACAAACAAAATAAATACGCTAACCCACCCATTATTTTAACATGGGGAAATTAGTAACAAAGAAATATTAAAAACCACACTATCAAAAAATCTAAAATGTGTACACGCAGGGTCCGATTTCAAAATAAGACTCAAAAGCTGTAAAGTCTGATTTAAATACACATAATGAAAGTTAAAACAATCAGTGAACAATTTTACTTCTAATGTCCAACAGAGGTACCGCAGTACAGTAAAAGATACCTGGGTGCGAATGCTGATTCCACTATTTACACATACTAGCCATGTAGGCAAGTCTCATCTCTACTCTGAGCCCTAGATTTATTACTTACGAAATAATAAAATAGGGATTGTCTAGCAAATGTCATTAAATTCAAAGGATTACTTTTAATTCATTGTTGCTGTTGTTTCTACCTATTACTGTTGTTCTGAGCCTTCATGCAAAAAGCCTCATTTGGAAAGTAAGAATATCCAGCTTTTTAATCTCCATCTATAACTAAAATTGATGTTATTTTATGTTTGTATGTATATACGTATCTCACTCTATCACCTAGGCTAGAGTGCAGTAGAACCATCACCGATCACTGAGACCTTGAACTCCAGGGTCCACGTGACCCTCCCTCAGCCTCCCAAATAGCTGGGACTATAAGCAGACACCACCACACCCAGCTAATTTTTTAAAATTTTTGTAGAGCCGAGTTCTCACTCTGTTGCTCAGGCTGGTCTCAAGCTCTTGGCCTCCCAAAGTCCTAGGATTGTAGCCAAGAACCACCATACCCGGCCAAAAAAAGGATGTTCTTTGACTTCACAGCTAAATTGCCACTTTCACTGAAATTTGACTTCTGGTCTCAAACCTACAAATTCATCTGTACCCAAACTTCAAACCCAATATCCATCATCATCTTGTAGATCTGAAAATCCAGGTAGATAACATCATAAATCTTACAGCTCCATGATGTCCCCATCTCCATCGACCTTCATGGCCCCCCACAACCTGACCTTCGCAGTCACTCCGAACCCCTGAATAGAGAGAGTGCCTACTCCCTGGACTCTGTCCTTCCAGTTCTCTCCCACCCTCATCCTGTGCGTGATCTTTTAGACTGTATTATAAAGTAGGGGTGTTTTGCTCTGCCATCTTCTTTAGCTTATTATTCCTTCCTAGTCTAATTTGAGTATCTACAGCCTAGACTATTATGTGAATTAATCACTCAGTTCCTAGCCTCTCAAAATAGGAGAGAAGTCTCCCTATAACTCTTCACACCACAGCTGCCTTCTCCACTCTTGCACAGAGGTAAGTTTAATACTGCTACAAACTGTAGGTGAATGCCATTGGAAAGATGTCTCCTACCCGGGCTCTCCACGGAACCTATCAACTCTTTCATATCCAGAGTAAGCCTCTGAGCCTGTGTTTCTGACTCAGCTCCTGAGCCTAAACTATTCCTTCACGGGTCGTCTCTTCTTTCTCCTTCCTCGTTAGCACCTCTCTTCATGGGGCCCTCCCCTCAGTCATTAATCATGCTCCAATAACCACTCTGATTATGTCTCTTCCTTTTTTTTTTCCCGTTAACAATTTTTTTTTATTAGATCATAACTGTCCTTCAGTTTAACTCTACCCATCTCTGAGGATAAATCCATGTCCCTCTGTCTCCTCCCAACGTCTCCAGGCATAACATGCTGCACATAAGCACTGCTGAACTCCTTGTACATCCTAAATGCGGGACTGACCTATTGTTTGTAGCTTGAACTCTTCTATTGCTATTGCTGGCCATTAATCTTACTGACAATCATGGCAAGAGAAACTTCTCTGTCTTTTTGATGAGGGTACAGAGGAAACTTAACTCCCGGCCATCTTTCAACAAGAACTCAAATTAAAAACTAAACATCATCAATGCTTTTAAAGTTGCATAAAGGAGAAATATATAAGTAAAAGATGTAGGATAACTTGCATAAAAGAATATTGCCTACTCAGTAAACATTTCTATTATCTGCATCCACCATATAGGATGCAATTTGCAAGTTTAATTACAATGAGTGGTATCAAGGCTCTGGTTTTTCTAATCCATTTTAATTATGGGTCATAGCCTAAATTTCAGGTACCTGATGGTCCCCTTGTAAAAGTGGTGGTAAAAATATGCTTTTTGGGGAGAAGACTAACATTTTCTTTAATAACTAACATTTATTGAGTATTAGACTAGTCTGACTCAAGCACTGCTCACAACACTTCACAGACATTAGCTCACTTAATCATTGCAGTAATCCTAGGAGGAAGGCTTAATTATTGACAATATTTTACAGAAGACATTGAGGCACAGTGAGGACCTGTCCAGGTTCACAGGACTAATAAGAGATGTCACCAGGATAGGAACTAGGCTCTAGAGCCTACACTTTTAACCAATATGTAAAGCAGCCTCACCAAGGAATTTCCAATTACACAGTTAACAAGAAAAAAAAAAAAGTATTCCTTTCCAAAATTCCCATATCACCTTACCTTTACATGATCTTTATAAAACACCAAACTAAAGTGCTTAGTTGCTCCAAGAAATCTTTTATCAAACTAGCAAGATAATGCTAAATAAAAAGGGTACTAACGCTGCCATAATAAAGTTCAACTAATTACTAAAAATGGGTTTTAAACCAAACTGAAGACAATACAAAGAAACGTAACCATATAGTTCTTTTACACTTTAAAATCAAAACAATATACACCTTGCAATCGCAGTCCTGATAAATAAGAAAAGCTGCCTCCTTCTGTTCTACTCTTCCTGCTTCTGAAATAAGGTGCATTTGCCTCCATCCTAGTTGATCATATTAAATGACTGGTCTTCTTCTTTTCTCTCTAAGGGTAAAGCTAAAGGACAAAATTGGAAGAATATTAAATACATCCTCAACTCACTTTCCCTTTGTGGGTGTCTAGAATGTTTCATTGGATAAACAAAGCACCAACGTTGTGTGCAATGTTAACCGTTGGTGCTTTGTTAACCATCTCGATGTTTAATATTAAGTTTGGAAATGGTGGAGAAAGAAGTGAGTAGAAATGGGAAAGATTCTGCAGGGGGGCCAGAGGAATGGGTCCTGATGGATAAAAGCATTTCTAACCTTGATAGGAGATTTTGAAACAGTAAAACAGTTTTGAAAACAGTTTGGTTTTTTTCTTTTTGAGACAGAGCCTCAAGCTGTCTCCCTGGGTAGAGTGCTGGCATCACAGCTCACAGCAACCTCCAACTCCTGGGCTCAAGCGAGTCTCCTGCCTCCACCTCCCAAATAGCTAGGACCACAGGCACCCACTGCAACACCCGGCTATCTTTTTTGGTTGCAGCCATCATTGTTGTTTGGCAGGCCTGGGCTGGATGCAAACCCACCAGCTCAGGTGTATGTGGTTGGCTCCATAGCCACTTGAGCCACAGGCGCCGAGCCATGAAACATGTTTTTAAATGCCGAACTAAATACATTATAGGCTCGGCACAGGAATCTTTCATTAAGGAGTGGGATGAAAGCTGGAAATGAAGATTCTGTAGGGTGGAAAGAACGATCTTAGTCAGAGTGTATGGAATAGAGCACTCAAAAGCGTGGTTGATATGGATGGACAGGAGATTGGAGAGGCTGAGGGTGCCTGATCATGGTGGATGATGACGAGTAACAGGTCAAGCACAGTACCTATGGATTTGAAAAAAGAATGTTTTGAAATTTCTTTTTGCATTTAAAGTTCTCCTCACTTATGAGGAGAGCGGCAAGATGATTAAACATTTTCTGATCATTTAACTGAATTGCAAAACAGTATAAAGTATTTTACAACTTAGCTCATTATTGCCAAGGCCTCAGTTATTCTTCCCTTCCTCCACCACAAGGCTTCCAGTGAGATGACTGCAGGCATAGTTGCGGTAATACTACACAATTCCTTTTACTGACATTTCTTACTTCCTTCCTTTCCCCCCTTCATATTACGTGATGAACCTCCTCAGATAATGAATTTTCACTCTTTCCCTTTCCTTGGGTTGCTACTGAATATCCCTTACTTTACATTCCCTGAAGCTCTTAAAATTATTTCAGTCAAACTCTTAAATTAGCTGGGGTACCATATGTTCATTCCCATGAAGAAGCACATGTACATTTGTAAAGAAATCTATATTTTTCATGAGGCTTTTATTGTTAACACCTTCTTTTGTTATTAAATATGAGGGATTTATTACCAAATCTATTTTGCAGAAATAGAAATCTGAGTAACAGTAAAAATACTATGACTCACTAACTGTCCAAGTATCGGGTATAAAGTAGGAAACTGACCGTGATTATAACAAAGTCACAGTGATTTCACTTTCCCTGCTACTCCACCTACAATGAAATCTTCTTAAAGTATATTCATCATTGATTTTAATAGTAATAGTTAACACTAGGCATTTAACTAACCATAGTTTCTCATCTGTAAGTTTAAGTATTGAAAACATTTAGTTTGTATATTAAAAAAAAAAAAAGAATAACTGTGCATCAGTTTCAACCTAGATCTATGAAGAGGAATAAAATAGCACTTACCTTACAGAGTCATAAAAATATGAAAGTTAATAAATATTTAGCACTTAGAAGAATACCTGATACAGAAGAAGCACTCAATAACTGTTAGCTGTTAAAAATAAAGAATAAAGGAAGGGAGGAGTGAAGGGAAGAAGAAAGGAGACAGCAGGTTAACAAGGTAAAAAAGGAAGGAAGGGAGGATGAAATGAAGAGAGGAAGGAAAATTTGCTCAAAATTAGGGTAGGTCCTGAAAGAAAAATACTTCATTTTTTGCTTGTTCTACATTCTAACACTTGTTATGTCAAATACCTTTACTTAATAATTATAAAATTTTTAGCAATCACTATAAAATTCTCAGATGGTCTTATGAAGATGGAATTCTAGACTTCTGGTATAAAGTAATCCATGTGATTCAATTGCCAAAGATAGTCCAAAATTAAGTATAATATCTGGGTTGCCTGTCATATATTGTTTTAATTGAAACATGTAAAGGAATCAAAGAGAAAATGTTTTAATTTTTTTAGATGGCATCTAAATGCATTTTTTTGGTAGAGACAGAGTCTCATTCTGTCGCCCTCGGTGGAGTGCCTGGCATCACATAGCTCACGGCAACCTCCAATTCCTGGGCTTAGGCAATTCTCTTGCCTCAGCCTGCCGAGTAACTGGGACTACAGGCACCTGCCATAACACCTGGCTATTTTTTTGTTGCAGTTTGGCAGGGCCTAGTTTGAACCTGTCACTCTCGGTATATGGGGCTGGTGCCCTCCTCACTGAGCCACCGGTGCTGCCCTCTAACTGCATTTTTAAAAGACAATAACAGAAATAAGGCTAACATTTTTACTTGAATGTTAAGTAATTTAAGATTGTTTTAAGAATCTAAATATGAAGAGGATCATACTACGTTGAATACTTAACATAATATGTCTTTGATGGTGACACAGAGATATTTGTTGGGTTTAGCTTAAATATGACATCAGTAATAAAAAGTATTATTCCCATGAACTGCATGTTTGCATCTCTCTCCCACAACTCATATGTTGAAACCCTGAACCCCAATGATGGTACTTGGACGTGGGACTTTTGGCAAGTAACTGGGGTTGACATAGGTCATGAGGTTGAAGCCCTTATGATGGATCAATGCCTTTAGAAAAAGAGGTGGAGAGACCAGCCTGAGCAAGAGGGAGACCTCATCACTAAAAATTAGCTGGGCATTGTGGTAGGCACCTATAGTCCCAGCTAGTTGGAAGGCTGAGACAAGAGAATCACTTGAGCCAAGAGTTTAGAGGTTGCTGTGAGCTCTGACGCCACAGCATTCTACGGGGGCAAGAAGGTGAGGCTCTGTCTTTAATTTTTTTCCAGGGAGAATCAATTTTTGTTAATGGTGAAAGGTGAGGGTCCAGTTTCAGTCTTTTACAAGTCACCAGCCAGTTCACCCAGCACCATTTATTATTATTATTATTTTTTTATTAATTGATATCTGTATACATTAATGTAAACATGGGGTACATTGTGCTGTTTTCATATACAATTTGAAACACTTTCATCAAGCTGGTCAACATAAATTTGATGTCATTTGCTTAATCATTGTATCAAAACATTTATATTCTAGTTCTAGAAAAGTTCACTTGTACCCTTGTTAGACAGATATATAGGTGATCTTTCCCGTCACCCTCCCACCACCCAGCCGCCCTTCTCCCCTCCCCTTCCCCACCCCCTCCCCATATTTTGGGGCTAGAATTAAGTTGTATCCTTTGTTTGAGAGCTATGGATTAGTTTCATAAAAGGGCTGTGTACATTGGATACTTTTTCTTCCATTCCTGAGATACTTTGCTAAGAAGCACATTTTCCAGTTCCATCCATGTAAACATGACCAGTAGATGAACTAATATATATGCACACAAGAAAAAACTCAATTTAATACAAGTTGGTGGAAGCAGGGAGGAGGAAAGGGGGAGAGGGAAGGTAGGAGGGGGATAGGTGGTCTCCCACCTGATGGGCACAATGTAAGGATATATGTCTCACCTCTGGGTGTAGGACACAGCTTCAATCTTACCTACAAAATGCAAACAAAATAACCTAATCATTTGTACCCTTATATTAATCTGAAATTTAATAAATAAATAAAGAAAAAAGAAAAAAAAAAGAATACCAAAATAAATTTTGTAAAATACATTTAGCCAGACTTGTTAACATTTTGTTTCCTGCCAATATACAATTATCAATGTGATAACCCATTATCCATTTTATAGCATGACCTATGATGATAGTCTATGATTATTTCTTTTTAAAATAATGGCTCAGAAGTTTTAAACTTAATTAACAACAACAAAAATACCTAAGGGGAAAAAAAGCATTCAAGTAAGATCAGAGGAAACAGAAGTTAAGTAAATTTATCATTTTTAATTTTTTTTATTTTCTCTGTTCTAAAATATTGCCAACTGTTTTAACTATACGTTTACAAATTAAACTACATTATTAACATTTATGCAGGCTCTACTGTTGGTATATAAATCATTAGTAGTTTTTACATTGTGTATAAAATGATTCAATGTGAAGAAAGAGTTGGTAATTGGGTCAATACCTAAAAAAAATCTTATCTATTTAAAGAAATTGCTATCAGAATTTGGAAATAAATAACTCCTTGTGTTTACCAGCTGAGAAAACAGAGCTTCGTGAAACGTATGAATTTTAATTAGCAAGGATAGCATACATTTTAATTTTATCTGCTATGTCAGTTATTAATAGCACAGTATAATACTAAAGAAATTTCTTTTTCTCCCCTTCCTTTGGCTTAGATATAGACATGAGTCACCTGTAAACAAGAGTGAAGCCACAGCTGAAATTCCCTTTTTAGTAGTTGTGTGCTTTTTCCCAAATAATAACCCCATCTAAGACAGAGTTACTGATTAATGTGCAAAAAAACTACCATACATATAACTATACTCACAATGCCAATCTAATCACAGAGGTGACAGCTATAACTAACAAGAACAATTCAATGGGGGTGGTGCCTGTGCCTCAAGGAGTAGGGCGCTGGCCCCATATACCGGAGGTGGTGGGTTCAAACCTAGCCCTGGCAAAAAAATAAATAAATAATTAAAATATTTTTTTAAAAAAAGAACAATTCAATGAATTGTTCTTTCTGTTTAAAGAATTCCAGATGTGGCAATTTACTGTTCTTCTTTAAGTGACCAATACAATAGTCAAGAAGTGGTTTAATTTTGAAAATTCAGAAGTAATATTTGATTGAGGTATGATCTAGAAAAAATTTCTATTCATTTATTTAACAAATATATTTTAAGAGGATGATATGTTTCAAGATCCATACTAGTCTTTAACAGTAAAGGCAAAGAAAAAATAATAATAATCAGAATCCCTGTGTTCAGGGAGTCTAATGTTTCCTCTACATTCTGCTGATACTGAAAGACTAAGATGGGGTTGGGTTCCCGCCATTACATTTTTTCCATCTAACAGAAAGTGGAAAAGGAAGTTTAGAGTTGCAATGACATATCTCCTCATGGCTATTTGGGCCATACTTAGTCACAAGGCTTCAACACTTGTAAGGAATTAAGAAAACATTGTCATTATTTAGGCAACTATGGCCAAGAGAAATTCCTCCGTTACTTTACTAATGAAAAAAGGCAGTGGATACTGGGGAACGGTGAGAAGATTCAGCCTCATTATCTAATATAAACTGCATTTGAGCACACTGTGAAGTCCCAGAGAATTAGCTGGAAGAGAAGAGCCATTGTTTCATGAGGAATTGTTTTGATCTTTTGACTTTTGATTTTATGCCACATATCCAGACTGATACTTCATGTTATCAAAAAACATACACATGAAATGTTCTTTTCTGAAATCTATTCAAGCATTAGGCCCACAACACTTCAAGGAGTGCTTTTCAAAGTCCACCAATCTCTGGTGGTCTTATAGTCACCGAGAGTGCTTGATAAAAATCTCACATACCCATCCATATCCAGCTGCAGAAGTACTGATTCAGAATATTTTGGGACAAATCAGAGAAAATTGTTCTTAACCAATGGTGTAATGTGACTCTTAGGTATAAGAGAACTAAGTCATTCTCCAGGCAAGCTGAATTCCAGAATCCTGATCTGGTTTATAGAAAAAAAATTCTTTAACAGCAAGTATTTTGCTAATTATATTGCAAATATGAATCATTTAATTTTATCTACTTACGTAATTTATACACACAGTTTTTCAGATTTGTTATGTTCAGAAAATGAGAAGACTGTTACTCAAGGTGTATATACATCAATTTGTCTATCTTCCCTTAAGGGAAACATATTGAATGATTTTAGTGTCCCATAATGTTAAAAGGTATTTACTTCTTAAAATAAGGATATACTAAGAACAATTCATTCATGTGAAATGAAAGTGAGCTCAGCGCACAGCCCAGAACTTAATGAGTTACCAGTTTTCTATATGCCTTCTGAATATACACCTCACTTCTTACATTGAGCTTATCATAGAAATTGAACAATATAAAGGTGAAATCTAAAGAGTTCCTAACACACTGCTGGATAATTGGATTGTTAGTTATCAAGCCCTTCCCCCACCTATTTGTACAGATTAGAAAGATGCTGTTTCACAGAAATGTAGGTGACACCATTTGTCTTAAAATGCTGCACTGCCAGAACCTGACTGCCTTTTAAGATAAGGCTCACCCGGACACCTTTAAGCTGCTGGTGCTAGTAATCTGAACATTCTAATTGAGTGCTTTTGTTCCTTTTCCCCATTGAAACAGGAGAGGTTTTGTTCATTTACATACACACAGAAAACCATCTGAGCTCATTTGTAGTAATTGTTAGAGACAGGTATTTGTAAAATATTGTTGGCAATATTTAAATATAATTTATCTCTTCCTGCAGGTGACCACAGTCCTGGTAAAAGCCTTTTATTCTTTACATGATGATTTAGGTATTTATTCATTCTCATTCCTCTAGCTAGACTACATTTCTTGAACAGTCATTTCAAATTCTATGTAGGGAATAGCACCAAGGGGCAAGACCACGATGAATAAGATTTCCCATCTGTACTCCAAAAAGCTAGTATGTGGATGGGACACAAATGAAAGAACACATTTCCAGAAAGTTAATAAGCCATGGGTGCATCTGTAATGAGACTGCTATAAAATTATTGAGAAAAGTAAAGTAAAACAAAATATTTAATATTTCAAAACAATTATAAGGTTTAACATTGTTTATTTCTTCTATTTTTTGTCTCTCAAGGGAATAAGGTAGTCTCTGCAGAGAGATTGAAGCCTTTTCCTATGTCTCTGTTCCCTACCCTGAATCTGGATAATGAGATTACTTGAGAGTTATGCAGAAAATAAATTTTTAACAATAGCAACACACTAGTTATGTTTTATGTTTGTGCTTGGGCACATGTCAATGTAAATTATCCAACATACAAATATACAATATTTCAAATTGACTCTAGTCCTAATTTTCCATGTTGTTTAAATTTGTTAAGACTTTCAGAACATTCATTAATTTTTTTGTATCAATAGGTTATCAATAAGTAAACTTTTAGTCTCTAAATGTAAACTAATGGTATACACCAGCTTGTGAAACTATATGGAGATTTAAATACTGTTTTCACGCTATTTATTTCATCTCCACATGTTATATACCATATTATTCTTGAGTGTTGAAAATGCCTGATTTACTTTGGGTGGGCCTGGCTCAAACCTGTAATCCTAGCACTGTGGGAGGCTGAGGCATATTGCCTGAGCTCACAGGTTGGAGACTAGCCTAAGCCAGAGCAAGACCTCGTTTCTAAAAATAGCCAGGCATTGTGAGAGGCACCTGTAGTCCCAGCTACTTGGGAGGCTAAGGCAAGAGAATTGCTTAAGACCAAGAGTTTGAGGTTGCTGTGAATTGTGGCCCCATAGCACTCTAACCTAGGCAACATAGTGAGACTCTTTCTCAAAAAATAAAATGAAATTACATAAATAAATAAATAAAATAATACCTAATTTGCACAAGAAACCATAAGCAAATGAAGAAAAAGTTATTTAATACATTATGAAAAACCAGAAGAGTTAATGAGTTAGAATTTTATTTAGAGAATATACTAACAATAAACAAAATATTCTTATTTCTTATACCTACCAATTAAATTATCACATTGACAAAGACATTAACAAAAACTACAACAGTAAGAAAATTAATTTTTTTCAAGAGATGTCTAAAACTGCTTTTCCCTCCCTTCCTCATGTCTTGTGTGTGTCTGCCCTGTGCACACCAGAAATTCATGCTAGTTTAGTAGCAAAATCGACTCATATCACTTTCCCAGTTGGAAGGATATAGATATTCCGCCCTTGCCCTGTCTAACACGGCTCTCAGCCCTTTGCGGGCGTGCCTAGCTTGGAGTTCTCTCCTCAGTTCCCACCTTCCTCCCTAGGCAGGTTTCATCTATGTCACTGGGGTGGGATTTCTGAAGAGGCCCTTCTAACTCATCCCTCCTCAGCCTGTGTTCTCACTGCTAAGAATGGCTCTGCTTCTCACCTCTGTCACCCATTGTTTCCCTATGAAGTTCTTCTTAGGCTTGTCTTTTATTTTTCATTGCATCTGTTTTTTCTCATATGTATAGTCTCATCTATAAAAATTCTGCCACACTGACTATCACTGAATTTCCTGAAATTCCCTCCTTTGCACCTAATTATTTCTTACATTTCTGCTTTCACTAATGCTTACTGGTTTTGTCAACTGTCTTCTTGTACAAACCTTTGCTCATTTTGATTCTTGATTCATTCCTTAAAAGTTTTAGCTTTTCCTGATTTTTCAAATTGGTGTCTCTCCATTTGTACTTCAGGAATATACCGCAAATAACTTAGTCAGACCTGTCTTACCCAGATGTCTTTTTTTAATCCCTCAATACAAAGCACACTAACTAGCGCAGAGCGATTGCCTAAGGGGAAAAATGTTGAATTAATGGATAAGTGAATTAGGTAAAAATTAAAACAGATTTTTAAAAATCACTGAAGTACTACATATAATATGCACATAAAAAATACACATATCCCAGTGTACAGCTCAATGAATTTCCACAAATGGAGTATAGTCCATTAATCAACACCCCAGGAAATCTTTGATGGCCCCTTCTAATCACTATTTCAACAATGCAATCTTACATGGACTTCCAACATAATAATTTGTTTTGCTTTTCTTTGTGCTTTGCATAAATGAAATCACTCAGTATGGTCTCTTACGCAAGCAGCTGCTTTTGTTCACCTTTGTATTTGTTATATTCACTCACACTGTTGTATATAATTACAGATAGTTTGCTGTCATTGTGCTATTTGATTTCACTGTTTGGCTATACTACGATTTATTCAACTGTAATTGATTTTCTCAATGGACATGAAATAGTTTCAGACTGGGGCTATTAGAATAGTATTACAGGAAACATTCTAATTTTTTTCGTGTGTGTGAACATGAGCTAAATTTTAAGAGATTATGACAACTTCAGTACATGAGAAAGTTTAATAGTAAGTTTTATTCAGGGTTTAAGAAAAGATAAATAGGCAAGAATGAGTGTGTTTAGTTTTAGTAACCACAATTATAGAAGATTGTAAAAGAATTTCTACTTTACAATGATGCAGGTCTCAGATGACGGTCTAAAATGTTTTGCATTGTTTTGTCGAATAGCAGTAATATATTTGAGATTTTTATGCTTAGAACATTTTTTAATTCAACTTTTGAGAAGGATAAGTCCATTTATTGTGCTGTTACCATTCTTTAATTCTTACAGCATTTGAGAGCTATAAGTTTATGCAATATAGTTTCTTATTTATTTGGGGGAAACTTGTCCTTAGAATAATGCACAATGTTCTAGTACATAGCAGGTGTTCCATAAGATGGTAGACAATAATTAATTATTTAATGATAAAATCTCTAGCAATAGTTGTCTGAAAAAAAGATATAAACCAATAAGAAACTGAAAATGGAGAACAGCTAGGTATTTGTCATAAGAATTTTAGTATATACTATTTCCACAACATGTTTTAGTTATATTAAATCAAGCAATATATTTTTATAATCACAGAAAAAATTGTGACAGTGTTTTGATAAAGTCAAATGTTAGAAACAATGATTACAAATGAAATTGCACTATACAGATTAAATTAAAATATCCAATTAAGAAAACATGAAACATTGTTAATTTGTGGTATTTACACGTAATGTTTATATATTACAGAAATATAACTTTAAGAAGCAGATAAATCAATTGGAATACCTGACAGCCCCAATATTGTTAAAATATGTACATATAGTACATTATTATATAAATTTTACATATGTAGCATTTTTGACAATCTGGACACCTGATACCTTTTTCTCCTTGAATCATTCAGGATGCATTTCTTTTCTTTCTTTCTTTTTTTTTTTTTTTTTTTTAAGAGAAAGATTCTAAATTTATCCCACTAGGTAGAGTGCTGTGGTTTCAAAGCTCACAGCAATGTCCAACTCCTGGGCTTAGGCAGTTCTCTTGCCTCAGCCTCCCAAGTAGCTGGGACAACAGGTGCCTGCCCCAATGCCCAGCTAAGAACATCATTTTCTTAGAATT